>JAQFYC010001785.1:0-30701 GCA_034694165.1 Tomocerus mixtus | reverse complement strand
CCACTGTCAATCTGTACAGAATAGAGGAATGCAAATATTATGCAGACAGTCGAGTCTCTGTGTCCTTATTATCAGAACAAATTATACATGCTGGGTGTGCACACACCACAAGCAAGGTGGTTATAGTTATAACTGTAACTTCATTCCAATTAGTAAATATTAGTCTAAGTCTATCCTAATCCTAATCCAACAGTTTAGTAAGCAAACTTAGTTAAGACTAGATGCTCTAATTGATTCTAGTTGATTGAGCTATACTAAAGATATTTCAAAGAATTAATATCTACAGCTCTTCCTACAGTCTACATGTAATTATTATTGTATCCAGTTAGTCCAAGTCTAAGTACTGTGTATTACTATATAGAGGATCAAATGGGAAGACAATGACAAAGGCTGGTGTGGTAGACATATTTTTATGAATCCCACTAAAAGATTTATGTAGCCAAAGGTTATAGACACAATATCCTTTCTTTGTGACTTGTGTGACGGTGGCGGATAGCTTAATATCTACTGCATCGTCCAGTCAGCTTCTCCAGTTTAAGCGGAATAATAGGAGCAAATAGCAAAAGCAAGGCTGGGAGAGAAGAACAAGATGCAATATACAGACAATATAAGGTGTATATTCCTCCTATTGTATTCTGCCTACGTACGTGCTCAAGTTGTAGAGAGAGATTCGAAAATTGCATAGTATACAACAAGTTCACTTGAATGTTGAAGTTGAAGTCGATATCAAGCAGAGCATGAGAGCAGAGCAATCCAATCCAATAGCTGAAAGTTAAAGTTAAGAAGTTAAGCAAGCCAAAGTATTGTATAAGTATAGGTAGCTTATAAAATACAGGTAAAGGGGAATATGCATGTAAGAAAGCCATACCAAACAAACCAGTCAGTCAGATAGAGAGACCTTGTCTGCTGATTGTGCAGTGTTTGTGTGATCCTTTCTTTCGTTGTGGAATGGTGTGTTATGTTATATTATGTTGTTTCTGTTATGTTGGTCTCTTTTGTAAAGCAAGGTAAGGTCTTCTCTTTGGTTAGCATACCATATATACCTTATCTTCCTATTTACTACAACTACAGAACAGAACAGACACGTACGTAGTATCTGTTCTGTGAATGTTGTGCTTGGCAGTGGTTTCGTTGATAGCTGATGTGGATAAAATGTTTCTGAGAGATTGGGATTGGGAAAGAAAAGACAGACATTTTTCGTATAGCAGCAGCATCATCCTTGTGTGGGGTAGTGTAGTTTTGTGTAAAACTCTACCTAAACTTTTTCCTTATTTAAAATTCGATATTATTTCACTGTAAAAAGAAAAATGTAAGTCAGACAAAATCTACTATACTCAACTATTAAATACAATATTAAATATACATTATATGTGTTTGCAAATCGCTCTCTCTGTGTGTATACTGTATACCCTGACTACAAACACTGCACACATAATTTAATTTTATGTGCAAAATACGGGCTACATTTGATATAATAGTTGTTTATGTTATATTGCATTAAGGGATCATATTTTAAGTTAAGCTAAACATTTTAAGTGAAGTTTACTTACACAATATAACTCGTGTCAATAATTATGACCATGTAGGCATAACACAATTTGTGTTAGTTTATATATACCAATACCTTACTGATCATATAGTAAAGATAAAAACATTAACACAACACAACGTATATTAAGTATGTAAGTATAAAAGTTTGTGCATACATAATCATCCTTTGGTGTTAAAAGTTCACTTGCCGATTCCGCAGCGTTTAGCCATAAATGTTGAATTTATCCGAATGGTTTTGGTTTTAGAATGCAGGGAAGGAGAGCGGACTGTTGGTGTTGGTTGGTAGCGGTGCTCTCTCCGTTTGTTCATTCCTTCTCTTTTTTGATTCTGGTACGTAGAGTTGACGATGTAGGAGTTTTCGTTGAAATAGTAGGCTAGTAACGTGAAGAGAAGTTCACATTCAGTCTCCGGGTGGTTTCGGAACCTCAGTTCCATTTACATCCCGTATACAATTCGGGAGTTTAAGGCTACATCCAGCCTGAGTCCAGCAAAACTCCAGCATTTGCACTGTAGCTTATAACAACTGTATCGTATCGGCAATATACGCGATGCGATAACATTAGGTTTGTACACTTCTCGTTTTTAAAGGTGGAAGTAGAGTAGTAGACAAGGAATGTAAAGTGAAGTCTGGGTCTGCTGGAACTCTTAGTCTAGACGGGGTCCCTGCCTGGTGCCTATTGTGCCTATTCGCCATTCCTTATATATTACAAACAATCGTATCGTAGCTGGAATCTTGCTTTACTGGACATTGGACGGAGAAGTGACTACAGTGGAGCAATCCGATTCGGTAGAATGGATTATCCAGACACCAGATTAATTTATTCGGATAGTGCTTGTCTCTTCAATAGTCTTCATTCTGGATATCCATATCCTATATCCACTTTATATCATATCCATTCCTAAGAATAAGAGTTTATTAATATTTTAAGTTGTCCAGCAATAAAGTAAGGTAAACAAGCAGTTTTATATAAAGATTTTTAAGAAAATTGGATTTAGGAAGGAAAATTATTAGATTAGAAGTTTGTTTTACAAAATCACATGTGAATTTGTGAATTAATTATGCTTAGCTAACCATTGCAATCCAAAATCTTTCACATTTCTTCGCATTCGTCATTCGTTTTAAGATTATATTAAATTATCTGTATTATTTTATGTGTTTGTGCGTGCGAAACTTTTGAGATTGCAAAAACGGTAATAGAGTTTATACCTTTTCAAGAAGTAAGGTCAGGTTTGTGCAATTGTCTACATTTACAATATCAGCTTATTGACATTGAAGATGCTGGTGTTGGATGTTGGATGTAGTAGACATGACATCAATATTGTGCTCTCTTCTCTCTCAGTTCTCGTTGAAAAGAACCCTAAAATACAAAAGAAAATTTTCCTTATTTCGATATTCAATATTTTCTACATGTGGTGTTAATCGTTAGTTAAGCGTATACAAATTGGCATACTTGAAATTTAAAAACCTTAACTTCAATCAATGACACATGAAGGCCGACGGCATAAACTTTCTAATAAATGATAAAAGTTGCAAAACAAAACATACCTTCAACCTTTTTCTGCTCCGCAACTCGCCAGCCAGCTAGTTCAATCAATACAAGGAGAAAAGTTTTACTTTACGTTTCAGCGAAAATTGTTTCATTAAGATCGAAAGTTGTTAAAATGATATAATTTCAAATTTTTAGATTACTGGAGTCGTAGAGGACTTACCTGGATGTGATGGACGCTTGTTACACTGCCAACTACTACACTGAAAAAACAGTGATGTGTGAAGAAATGAAGAACAAACAGTGAATAGTTTTGACGTTTAGAATTTAGATTATACAAGATTCAGCAATACAATGGCGCTATGGCTATAAACTTTAAAGCTCAGGAAAATTGTTGAAGTGTTAACAAAATTGCCTGCAAATACTGCAGATGTTCTTGAAGAAAGAGTGAAAAAGTTTTAAGAAAAATGACTTAAAAGTACTGTGATTGTGCAGCAAAAAAGATTGAATTTAAGTATTAGTTAGTAGTGTTTTGTTTGTGTTTAGTTATACACCAGAGTGCAAGATGGATATCAAGGAAAGACTAGAAGAGCTTGAAAGGGAGCCAATTCCTGGAGAATATGGGCATCCTATTCCACGAGAATTGATGCTACGAGAAATGGGCTTTAATGGACCTTATTCCAGGCATTATATTGGGAAACGGGTAGTTTCTACTTCCTTTGCAACGAAGGCGGTCCATAGAATGTGTACTAAAGAACTTCACAAGAGGGTAAGCAAAATATTTGCCAATAGGTTTTATTTTACCCAATTTAATTTAATTAGTAATCAGACTCATTGGCGACTAATCGCAACATGTCTTTATTTGCTATTTTAATAGCGGTTCAAACTTCCATCGGGTGCTCGTACAACGTTCCACATGGGGTTTAGTGCTGATGGCTCGAAAGTAGCGTCGTGTCACGGGGATCACAATGTATACGTTTGTGACGTTGCCAGTGGTGAAGTTTTGCAAGCTCTGAATGGACATCCTCGAACTCCGTGGTGTGTAGTTTTTCATCCAACTCAAAATGACATTTTGGCTTCTGGCTGCCTTGCAGGACAAGTTCGGGTTTGGGACTTGAATGTAAGTAATTTAAAAGTTGATTTACCGCAAACCATCGTACTGCCCTTTACAATAATATTTATTGAATGTATTTGTGTACAGGGTGGCAGCGAGAAACTTGTGACCGACTCAGGGACAGTGATAGCCTCATTGGCTTTTCATCCTACTGTAAGACTGTTGGCAATTGCAACATTTAATGAAATAATTTTCTGGGATTGGAATCTTCCTTATCCAATGGCACGTTGTTCAACTGAAAATACTAAAGAAAAAGTTCGGTAAGTAGTTACTAATTGTCAAATCGAAAATTGTAAGAATTATATTCTAATTTCAAATCAGTTCGAATAATAATTTCGTTAATTTCCTTTTTGTACAGGTTGGTTCGGTTTGATCGTCTAGGAACAAGTCTAATAACAGGAATAACTAATTTCCCTAATCCTCCATACAGGGAAGGTCTTTCCCGGGCTAGACGAAGTAGCTCATTATATAGACCAAATATTCTCAGAACTGCTAATCGTTATTTGCATCCTAATAGTGCCGGTGGAGAAGCAGGACCACCTTCTCCTCCTCCTTATGTGCCTCGACGACGAGACAACAATGATGTAATAATAATTAGTAAACTACTAAACGAAATATAATGTACATAAATACATGTAGGCATGACATTAATATAATTGATATGGGTATGTAGGATCGAACTAGGGGTGCCGGTGGTGACGATACTGACGACAGTCCCGGGCCTGGTCCTGACGCGGGAGCTGATAGAGAAGTTGCGGATTTGGCCGCATCGATTGCTGCTGCAGCTGAAGATGATTCCGTGACAGATGTAAGCAGTTTCAAATACCGATTTAAAATTGCACAATCCATTCCTTAAATGCAGCTTAATATTAATACATATTTGTTATCTTTCGATTCACAGGCATTAAACGATAGACAGGACAGATTTCAGGAGAGTTATAGACAGTTGGTAAATCATTATCAAGATTTAGTGACTCACTATCAACAGTTTCTTCGAAGTCGCATTCCTCGTTTGTTAGAAACTTCCAGAACCACCCGTGCCCAACAACTTGAACCAGATCTATTAAATTTAGCGGAACCTGCAGATGGTATTATAATTCCTACTCTGGAAGCTTTTGTTTCTGGTGCAGACGAATTGCCAGCGATGGAAGTGGTTGCCGCTGGTGATCTTCCAGCTGTTCCAACAATAACTTTGACTGATGCAGATTCAGGGGAAATAATGGCCAGCCAAATCCAGGTAGATATAACTGAGTTATATATTAGAATGTCTTCCAGTTTGTCTGTAAACGTTACTAATGACCAAAATTGTATGTAGGCTGGACCACCAATTGTGATAGATGATGAGATCCCAGGTCCTTCCCGGCTCATGCAATTGGAAGCTTCATTACTTGCCCAAATGTCAGAATCTAACTCAATTCCTATGGAAATTGTAGAACCTACGGTAATTCCTGAAGCCGAATCTGCTGCCGAAGGGACCGCCCTTCAAAATCCTCCCAGTGGTAATACTAGTGAGAGACGTGACACTGACCTTCGTAGTATAGAAGCTCTTGCTCAAAATATTCTAGAAATGCAGAATTTGTGCAGGTTGGTGTACGTTTGCTATACAATTATCATCAAAATTAATGGAATTTTCTTCTACCGTTGCAATTTTTGCATAAATGTGTGCACGGTACAATAAAATAATGCTTACATTCATTTTCATTCATGTTTACAGCCAAGCAAGACGAGACGCTCCTTTAACTATAGAAACTCAGCACATTATTGAGCTGCAAAATATTCGTCGACATCTAGAAATACTACAAGAACAAACGAGAGATCTTCAGTCTTCCATCAGAGCAACGTTAAGTAGTCTAGCCAGTGGTAGCTTAGCAGCACTTCGATCTCATTTACCAAATAGTGCACCTGGAACAGGTGGTGGCAATACACCTTCGACTGAACCAACTACTCCTCCTACTCCACCTGACCAAGATACTGAACGAGAGCCCGCAGAGGGAGATTCAGCTTCAGTCACTGCGTTCCTTGAAACTTTAAGAGGGAATAGTGCTGCCGCAGCGGAAGCTCTTAGTCGATCAACTCCAGCTCAGCCAAATGCCGATGAATCTAGTGACGAAAATGACTCTAGAGCTAGGAACTCTCCAACCCATTCAGGGCCAGGCACCTTCTTCCGAATTACAATCGGTCCAGGACCCCCTTATGCTCCGGAAATGGGAAGAGTGTCACCTCCAATTATTGCTAACGCGAACATGTTGAATCGTATTCGTGTTCCCCCGATGGTAACAATGCAATACGATATTCAAGATGGGTACTATAGAGCTAGACCAACCTTAAATCCGTCTAGGGGAGCAACTGACGAACCCACTCCAGGAACCTCCAGAGAACTATTGGGAAGAAGTGCAACACCAACATCAGCAGCTAACGTAGCTGCCACTACAGATAGCTCAAACAGATTTAACGTAAATATAAATGTCAACAACGAAGCCAATGCTCCTCCTTCAGGTCCCGGACCGGGCCCTAGAAGAATAGTAAGAGAGTTCCATGTCGTAGGACGGGGAGACAATGAACATTCCAGAAATTGTCCCTTCTCGGGTAGAGATACGAATCTTATTAGACCTCCACCAAGAATGAGGTGTCTGGCTGAGATGGGAGACCCCCCTTCGCTAACAGTGTGGCCCACAATGGAAACGGGATATGAAGGAGCTACAAGAAATTTCCGACATTCTGGGGTAGGGATTGTCAATAATTTGAGTACGAGTTCTACTAGTTCCTCTCGAAGTAACATATTTAGTGGGATTCATAGCGGTCCTTTTAACATAGCAGAATCGGCCTTTTACCACAATGGAAATGGATTTCCAAATAACAACAATCATCAGAATTTCAATCCTTTCAACCCAATGAATTATTGGATTCAAGGAGGATATCAAATGATGGTGCCAAATGATATACGAGTAGGTATTTTCCTTACACTGCGACAAGGGAATCAAAATCCAATTCAAATTGAACGGAGTTTCGACGAAGGAAGGATTAATCCAACTTTAAATTTAGAAAGCTGGCAGCAAATGTTTCAATCCGGATTAGCTTTAGTTCCTCCTGGAGTGCGTCAAGGTTCACGGCAACTAAGAAGGCGACGCCAACCAGGTCGCTGTCCAGTCAATATTTCAAATCCATCATCCAGGTCCCTTCAAGCCAGAGCTCAACACTGGATTGACTATCTTTACCAATTGCCTCATGTTCCGGCTACAGTCGGCGATGGAACAGCAAGTGGCCCAGTCATAATGCCAACGCGACAGGAGGTTCCGGGAAGACTCAATGGAAACTTTGTCAGAATATTCTACATGAGGATGGGCGAAGAATATGTTCCAGTTTACTCTCATTTGGCTGGCAGTACGGAACCGGCAGGGAATTCCGAATTGCGTGAAGGTGTTCAGGCCAACGTTTATCTATTCCCAATTGGTCTGTTCCTCCATGGCGCGGCTTGGCAAGGAAACACGCAAACAATTGGTATTTATTGGCCACCTGGATCTAGGGACGAAGAGGAAACTTTGTCCGAATTCAGAAGGAACGAAGCTCTCGTCCCTGTTTTCACAAACGGGTTTCGAACTTCCAATGTATCTTTGCCTACTCCACAGGGTGTTAACATAAGGAGTGCCCGATTCAGAGTTGAGTATGACTCCGTGTCCCTAAGAATCCTTATACCCAGAAATGTATACATAAATTTCATTCACCCCGGACTAACTATTTTGGATGCCGTGACCTCCGTAGCAAACTTCCCCCGACCTCGAGCCTCTGAAGGTGTCTTTTACATTGACTACATCTCACCGTTCCTGGATGCCTTGGAAAGAATATTTGGTCATCGTGCCAGAAGGATTTCTCCAGCCCATCTTTTAGGAGCAAGTGGCCGTGTAAGTACGGCTTTGGGCACTGGATTTTTAAGTCGGAATTCTCCGTGGATGCAAGGGATAATTGGGAGGAATCATGGCACAGGACCTTCTTCTAGTCGAAACGGTAGCGGGCCCTCACCAATGCCTCAACCCGGTTCGCTAAATGGGGAAGTTGGAGGAAATCCATCGCACCCCAACGGTTATCAATATGCAGGGACTCTGATGGCCAACATGGACGCTAATTCACGAGTGCGCTCCAATCCTCGGCGAATCATAACATTTGCAAATGATGCTCCATACCGAGGTGAAGACCCTGATGAACCAGCTGCCTTGCGACGTCGCTATGATCCTGAAGGTGGTGAGGGCGACCCGGTGGCTAATGGCTTTGGAAATATGAGAAGTTTCTACTTTAATCAATCGAATCGCTTGCGGAACGAATTTTTCCACGGACCTCCTGATGCCGATGGGAATATTGAACTCCCTGATCACTCTCGCCGAGTAATTCGATTGGCCGCCGCAGCCGTGGATACAGCTGCAGCAGAACTTATGAGAAGACAGCAGATTGAAAATCACCTCAGTCATATTGTGCACATGCCTGCCTTGTCCTCGCCCGCTTTGATGTCTCGAGCCATTGAGAGTCGTATCGAAAGAGTTCTTAACGAAAGAGGAAATCGAGGGGTTTCAGTTTCTCCTCCGATAAATACATCAATGGTCAATATTCCTATGGATGACCTGGCTGCTGATTTAAATGCGTCCATGCCATCAACTGCAACACCACCGTCGACAGCTAGTACCAATAGTGGAAGAAGCAATGAAGAATCTAGAGAAGAGCGGAATCGATCACTAAGTGAAGCTAGACGTCAAGCCATGAGAGAATATTTGAGGAGGAACTATGCAACATCGGGAACTCAGACAACCCAGAGTTTTCTAAATGACATTGGGCTCAGTCCTGAAAGTCAAGTAGCAGCTGCAGTACTAAATGGAAGTGCAAGAACAAGATCCCCGGAAAGAAATTTGCTACCACCAACTATTCCCTCTAATACTGAGCCTGTGGTAGCTGCTCCACGTCGGGACCCTGCGCCAGCGGGAGGAGTAAGATTTACTCCCAGTTTCCAGAATTTGAGCTCTACTGGAAGTGGGCGAAGACACCGTCGTCACTACTCAAGGGTTGGGGCCAATTCTGTAAGTCATCCAAGTCCCACCAGCAACACTAATCACTCAGACGATGATATTGCACCGCCGTTACCACCACGATTGGCAAGAATTGGTCCAGGAGGAGGATCTAACCATAGTGATCATTTTGGAAGGGTCAACTACTCGGGACGAGAATCCAGGCTGGACAGAGAGATCTACATGAACCAGGAAGTTGGCCGGATGACATCTTTGGTGTAAGTAGAATATTTTACTTAAGGTCATAAATTCTATATGTTCATATCCACAATTTTTAGTATTGCCCGCACTGTTTATCTTTAAAGACCTTATGGAGAACATTTGGTAATTAGACGACAGCGAGTGCTGGCCAGGCTCTCCAATGCGGACCGAGCAGCCCGGATGAATGAGCACATGACACCGATGATGTCCTACGCACAAATGAACTCAGCCGAAGGGATTTTATCCGGCAGTGCTAGAACCAGGGCTACACCTAGTCACAATAATACTAACAACCCATCTTCTTCCTCTACAAGCAATACAACTTCGAACAACCCTAGCAATAATGAAAGGAGCATCAATGAAGACGACAATCGGCCTTCCACTTCAAATGGAAATGGACCTTTCCCTGCAAACATGCGTCCGTTTAGGCCTGTAAGTGCTAATAATGGTGGAGGAGCTATGCATGACGAGCCAGGACCACCAGAGCCTGGAGCTCGATTTTATCCAGGGTATATACCGGAAATTCTCATCACGCGTAAGTTTCTTTCAATTACTTCATTACTTGCAAAGTGCAATTAAATACAGATATGCAGTCATAGTATACTATATATATAAGTATATTTTTTAAGACACTCATGTTCACATGCTATTTCATATTTGTCTTACAGCTCGAGCTAGACCTCCTACTTATTATACAATGGATGCTGCCACTACTGCCTTTCTGTCTAGTAGAATACAAAAATGGGACTTTTCCAAATTCCTTCTTCCGGACATTACGAAACGTAAGATTTTTATTTATTTACTTTTAACACTGTAACATGTTTAATAGTGCAGAATGTATTTGCGGTTTGCATTTCTTAATAACATATGCATTTCGTTTATAGGAGATGAGTCCGTAGTTGTCAGAGAATGTTCTTTACATTCTGATGCATGTCTGGATTTATCAAATGATTCGACTTTCGTAGCTGTTTTGCAACCTTCCGATAATGGATCTTACAGTGCTGTAGGTGTTTATAGTCTTAAGAATGAAAATCTAGGGGAAGTTTTGTACGTTTTTCATTTCGACCAAAACACCGTGTCTGTTAGCATCTCTCCCTCCTGCGACTATATTGTGGTAGGCTATGCCGGTCGAGGTCCTCTATATCGCTTTGTCCATCCATCCAGAAATATTGGACAGGTGAGTATTTTTTATTTTTATTAATTTTTCTATAAAATTCCTTTTTGGCTCATGCAAAATGAGATAAATATGAATTAGGGATGATTTTTTTTATTTTGTATTAGATATTGAGCTTATCTCGAGATGAAGAGGAGAAAGTGAAATTGGTAGCTGTTAAAGAATTGTTTGCTGATAGTCAAAGTACGCTAATGAGCGTAAACTGTATGCACTGGGTTCCAATTCCAGGTAATTATCTCTGATACTTATTTTTGCTAACATTTATTAAATACTAATGAATATTTTTCTGAGTTTAACTGTAATGCTTATTTGTTTTAAGGCTATGGAATAATTTACGGTACCAACACTGGGGAACTCGTCTTGCTCAGTTAAAATCTTCATCTATCTAGAAAAATATCTTAATTATTTACACAAACTACAGCATAATATATGAATTAGCAAACGCAAGTTGCGCTCGTGCGAACTAGTTAATGTGGAAACGTGCGACAGATCTTCTCAAAAGTTTACATGCATTATCTGTGGAATTTGGACAATGGGCCATCAAATAATTGTGCTACGTAGTCAGTTAAGTGCTAATAGGAAAATAAAACTTCATTTTGAGAAAATAACCTATCAATTCTGAATCCTGAATTGCATCTACTTATTGTGTTTTATATAGTAATTTATATTTCGCAAAGATAATCTTCATAATAATTACCAGAAAGTAAGGACTAAATATTTTTAGGTTTTTCTTTTATTAGTCAGCTTTGGTTAAATATTCAAATCCAAAGCAAAGAGCTGCAGTTAAAGTTAAATGAATTGATAAGCGGAAACAGAACTGATTTGAAAATTGTAGTAGCTCTATTTGGTACACGTACAAAAGTCAACAGTGTATTGTTTACCTTGCTGAAAAATGAAAATGTTGACTTATGGACGAACCTAGTAATTAAATTAAATGTGTGTACAGTACTGGATATAATAATTAGTTTTCTTTTATATTTCTTACAAGGCCTATTCAGAAAAAGTTTCCAAAAGGAACTAAAAGGAATTGATGGATAAATACAAGTGGTTTCATCTAGAATATAGTTATATTATTACTTATATAATGGTAAAAGTATTGTGAGAAAGAGAAAGCAATGAGAATGTTCACGGGGCTATGGCTATATAGTTAGCTACATAAATAGCCTAACCAAAATAAATACAATACAATTCATGGATAACAATTCCAAAAAATGTGGGAATTGTACCTCTGTGATGTATATGAGTTGAATTAATTGTAAGGTCCCGAAAGAGACTGATACTGATATGTATTAAAAAATTGTCTTTACTAAAATTCAGAAGTCGTACAATGTTTTGTATTTGACTGGTAGTTATACGTAGCTTTTATTCAATTCAATAGTTATGTCTGTTAAAAACCAAATTGTAACGTCATTACTGTGTCTTTGTGACAAACTTCAGTTGTTTGAAGTCAGTGTACATTAATTGTATTTTCCCCTGTTGATTAAATTCTGCCTTTGATCAATTAGCATGGAATTTTATGTCGATTGAGCAAAATGTTAAATGCAGTCGTAGAAGCCAAGTTGATTTACACTTTGTATTGTAATGCATTTGATGAATGAGCAGACAGACTCCTTAACGTATCAAGATGTTCCTTGTAAAACACTATGTATACAATTACAAACGGAAAAGCATAATTTCTGATTATTATAATAATAATGTTGTCAGTATATAATTTTCTTAATATGTTATGTTATCTAATGTTCGTTTCGTATCGTAGGCCAATATATAAATGTGGTTAATAAAATGTTAAATGTGTTACAAATAATTATTAGTTAAAAATTTATTAATTTCAGGCCAGACATACACACAGGACCCAGTAAATAATGTACTGATTAGTGTTAATTACTTTACATATAATTTATAAACTATAATAATAGATAGACTCTTTTACGAAGTATTTATATTAAATATTTGCTATTTCTTTTACGTCAAATCGAACTAAGGCTGTTTTGTTTTAATCTTCATCCAATATCCACTACTAACATATGCAGTACCTAATTTATTGACTGTTTTCCTTATTAATTATCTTAAATATTAAACAACCATGTTTTGTGATGTTGCGTCACGTACACACAATCCAAAAGAGTTAGTTGTTATGAATTATTGTATATATTAGTATAGTATGCATGCATTAACATTTAATAAGTATGTCGGTTTGTATTGTCGTCGGTATTGCGGTGGCTAAATTATTATGGATATATAATTATCTCTAACTTTTTAGGTCAAGTAGTCTAAATATAGTAAAAAGTAGTGTTTTTCATTCTAAGGAAATCCATTTTTATGAAATATGTACTAAAGTTGATGTATGCGTTGCGTTTTGCATTGTGGTTTTCATTTCAATCTAACAGACTTTATTCCTATTCACTATCTTCAATCAATGAGACACTTAATTCAATTTATAATTATATTGTAATTTATTTAATGTATGTAATTTAAACAATAATAATTATAATGAAGGTACTAAAACGGGTTTCTTTGCAAAACAAAACCTACATTTTAAAGATGTAGTTAAGTTAATAGTATACTTTCTATCCCATAAAGAAAAAGTAGAAAATCAGCTTTGTATTAAATTGTTATGATGATATTCGTATAATAATACGTAAATACAAGGAATATGGTTTGCTTTTTGCTATTTAGTTGTTTAATGTATGTTTCTATCTCCAATCATGCATTGTGTGTGTCTGCGACTAGAAAAATATGCTTGCTAAGTATAGAATAAAAGTTTTGCTGACATTAACAAGAAAAGTACGCAACCTAAACCAGATGAACTAGGGCTGGGGTATCTTCGTAATACTACGAAATAAATTATAATTTATTCATCTGTTATTATTTTATTTTAGTTCTCTCGTGCTAAAAGTGTAAGCGAAAACGCACTTGCAAGGCAGAACATATAAGCGTCAATAAGGTTTGTCTTTGTAATATTTAAGGTAAAATGTAAAGTCAAAGATGTCACATCACGTCAGTATATCGTATCAGTCCATTTACTGATTGTAATATTACGTTATACTTATAAACAGTATGGAGAGAGAGAATACCGAAGAAATAAACTTACATTGAATGAATCAAGAATTTACAAGCATTATTTCCTTTTCTGGCATAAAACTAGTTAAGTGGGATGTGATTTGCATTTGCATAATATCTAGCTCTCTTGGTCTTCCTTTTGGCAGTTCTTAAAGAATTTTGCTCCTCATCGTCCTCCTCGGCTTCAATTTTGGCTGGGGTGACTATAGTTGGAGTTTTTGTTGTCAATTCAATATCCTTGTCAATTTTTCCATAATTGGTTGAGATTGGAGTTGTTCTACTGCCAGGAATAATTGGCAGTGTAATTCTGTGCCCCTGACTTTGTCCTGGTTCCCTTGAAGGACTCAAATTGAACCAGTTAAAATTTGGCTCCTCTTCACTGCTATCTTCAGAAAGGTCTGGAGAATTATTCGGAAAAAACAAGGATGTTTGATAATTATCTGGATCCGCAAACGGGTTACCCGCAAAATTTGCATCATTGCCCTGAGTTTGGGTAATCGAGGGTTGTTGTCCATGGCCATTAAAAATGATGTAGATGATTGTCGAAGGTGGTGCAGCGGTCGTTTGAAAATTGCCTGGTGGATTATTTCTCCAGGATTTTCGGTTTTGATTCTGCTTTCTACCAGAATTCTGTCTCTGCCGGCTTTCTCCGCCAAAATTGTTTCGGTTGGAAAATAAGAGTTCTCCGATATCGTTGTCAATTGGTGGATTGCCTACTTGGGATTTTCTTTGTTTTTGGTTTTGATTCAGGGAATTCATACTCTGACTATCGGATTTCATACTATGTGGCCGGAATGACCCCAAGTTATTTCTATTTTGTAGAATTCTCCATAAATCTGCATATGACATTTGAATTCTTCGACTTGAGAATGGGTCATAAATGGTCAGCACATTCCTGTCGGTGTCTAGTATTGATGGAGATCCACGATTCTGTTGCTGGTTCTCCCAAGTATCTCTTTCTGGAGCAACGGTTGTTGTCGTTGTTGTCCACATATCTGCTTGGGGTGTTGTAGAGTACATGCTATATTGCACATTAGGTCGCATGTAACTGGAACAGTACACTGCAGAAATAATACCGGAGAAAATTAACAGGGTTTGCGATAAATAATCCATTATTGTATTTTTTCAAATTCGAATTTCTAAAACTAATTTTGCTTAGCTATGAATTAGAATTCAGTTAAGACACACATATAGCAAACAACTACTGAAAGCTATTCTATATGTATGTATCGCTAGACTTTTCAATTGGGATTAAATGAAATGTAGTCGTATAAATATCAAAATGTTTGGTTTAGGTTATCCATGCAATGTACGTTACTTATATGACACTCTTATAACTTACGTGTACTGTATCTGTGTTCTATTAGTATTACGCATGTATCAGTATTACGTAAGGATAAAATTGCTCATCATAGTATGATGTTTGTGACCAAGACACTAATATGGTTAGACTATTATTTTTCCTTGTATTTTTTCCTGTAATTTTCTGGCATTTTGGTGATAAGGCCGCAAGGAATTGGTATTTTTACTGATATAAGGTTTCCTATGATATAGGTAACGAAGTAACGACCGATTTTATTCACTGCACTGTTACCAATTCATGCATTTTCAAAGTCAAACCAGTAAATGGATTTAGCGAATTTTCTTTGTGATTTGCAAATGACAAGAATGAACATTTAAGAAACATTTTAATGCAATTGTAGCAAAGCTATTCTTATTCATCAACTATTCTACGAAAAGGATATATGAATAGTGCGAGTTATGTGAGATGTGCCAACTGCTATGAAACATGATAAATATGATATATGATATGTAAGCTGAGATACCTGAATACTAGTGAATACTAGTGCTTTGGGTAAGTTGGTAGTATATAAAATATTTGTATTTATTAGGATTTAATGAACTGTACCTTTTAAACTACATTAATTTCAGTTTTTTTAAATTACGAGGTAAGTATACTTAGTAAGTACGTATGAGTATACTTACATATTACATATTATGTAGAGTATATACTGGACCGTTTCTCTGGAATATCTTTTAAATGGAATAGTTTAAATACGCATAGGTAGTTACAATTATTATTAGTACTTATCCAGTTATACATAATTAATCATATTCGTGGGATAGTAGCTATATAATCAGATGATGGTTTAAGTTCGTAGTACAAAATAAGCAACAAGAATACATCACATAATGAACTAATCTAACAATACTATGATAATTAACAATAATGGAATTCAATTAAATATTTCTACTTAGGGGGCACATGAGAGCCTTGATCATCTCTATAATCTGGAGATTGTGCAGGAACTATTGTTGTCTCCGACTCGATGTCCGTAGTATTTTCCGTTGTAGCTGTATCTTCAATACTGCTGGGTACCTCCGTAGTGGTTGTAGTAGTAGTGGTGCTGGTAGTCGTGGAACTAAGGACAATATTATCAGCCGGAGCATTATAATACTTTTTGTTGTTCATGCACCCGTTGGAACAAATAGAGCTGTAAGTGTAGATGATTTTATTTGGATTATATCTGTAGTTTGGGAAGAATGCCTTGAAAACTTCAGAGGGTTGCCATGCAGGAACATCTTTGTGGTTAACTTCCACCTGCACCGGTTGGTCTTCAGCAGAGATAGCAATATTATCATCGTAGTACACCTGAGGTTGATACTGGGAACCAGATCGAAGGTAATCCGAAAACTTTTCGTCGTACTCGTCATTTTCAACAACATCGTCTATTTGGGGGACTTCATCTAAATGAAGTCTTGGTTGTTGTACATTAAAAGCTCTGGAATTTCTCCATAGATTGGTACTCCTTTTTTGTCTCAAGGTATTTTGTCCAAATCTCGCCCAGAACATATCTGCGGGTAAGTATATTACAGATCCAGTTTTCGGATCGGAAATAATGACAAATCTGTTTGCGAGATCATTAACCTCATTTCGGATTTCCGATGAAGATAGAGATTCTGGTGCAGGAGTAGTAGTTGTAGACGAAGAAAGTCCTGGAGGAGGTTGAGTAGTGCTGTAGGTAATGTAAGGCCAATTTCCCTTGGGTGCATAAGAACTTCCACTCACAAATGCAGAAACTGCTCCGAAAATTGCCAATGTGGCCAAAATTCTGGAAATGGATTTTGCCATTATTGAGCAGAAATTTTTCCAAAAAAGTTCACTTAAACTGCTACACTGAAGTTTGTTGAGCTGTTAGCTTCTTCGCTTCGCGAATTAAGACTGAGGTAAAGGTAACTTTATCTTGGATGTTAGCAAAATCTCAATGTGACCTTTTATATCTTGGGGCTATGTATTTGTAAATATGTATTATTAAATCTCAGTTGAACAAAAATAGAGAAGTTGGACCAATCAAGTCAGAGACAAGGCAGGTATCAACAATCCTATTTCTCTAAATAGAGATGAGGATGAGTCTCGGATGAAAAACTGGAGTGAAATGTAAAGAATTGAGAGTCGGTCCACCGTTTATAAGTGAAACAGTCGAGCAATACGTGAGGCATGTATCCCTTTTCAGAAACTGAACCGACCAGACCACTTTAGCTTTATCTTTGTATGAATGTTGATGTTGATATTGAAGAAGATCTTTGACTGCCTCTACACATACGTAAAATAATATTACGACGGACTTTACTACTAAGTAAGTGTGTCTACTGTACTACGAGCATAAGATTAGTAGTAAATCATATAATCTATGAGAATTCTTGTGAATTGGATGGGTTGGGTTAGCATGTAAAGGAATAGGTGCCTAAAGAGGTACGCGTTGAATCTAGCTCACGGATCACATTTACTATACAATATACAATACAATGAGGTAGGTAGAGTGCTAACAATACGATGCAAGAGATGAAACATTCACTTCTGCGATCCTGCGACTTCTAAGAACGGACTCTCGTTGGGTATTCCCTTGACGCATTCCATGTTTACTATCACAATTCTAGCAGATTCAGTTTTTGCACACTCTCCTCTTCCTTTTGCTGAAATGAGCACCCACATTCATATACATACATAGTAGTATAATCACATCTTCTTACCGATTACCGAGTATTATATTTCTGCAAATACACTTTCGTTGGATTAGACAATCTGATTCCAAATTCCAAGACTATTTCTTCTTCCTTCCCGTTCCCACATTACCCAGTTCCAGCATTTGCAGATCTGCAGTGTACAATAACTTTTAATGCTCCAGAAAATAATAGATTATATATTGCCTAACCTACTTTACTAGAACATCAACACATAACTAGTATTATTTTAATATCTGTCTGAATACAAGTATTTTTACATACATTGCATTGGGCGTGTTTATGTTGTATAACATGATTCTGTCTCCTTTCAGGTGCATGCTATCCACGTTTTCAATTATTATTTAGTGTCTTTATGCTGTAGAAGCTTACGTATTTAGTCTACTACAGAATACGTAGTATAGGTTTATAGAACAAATTTATTTTTTGCTCAAAATATTAATGTGTAATCGGAACAGACCAGTTTGTCTAGCCAGAAGCCATGATTTTATCTCCCTTAAATATTCATATTCATGCATAATATCATAAAGTCGGACTAAAAGACTTATTCTAGTTTTTGGTTTAGTATTCACAGTAATACATAGCTATAACAAATCCAAGGATAAACAATTGTTTTGCATTCAAGATGCATATCGATACAACAGATACGGACGGATATTTTATTAGTATCAGTAGATCTAATTTGGCATTTATGTTTATTACATAGTAGCATCATCAAAAATGTAAATATATATGCAAAATCCTGGCAAAACCTCACCAACTTGTCCATCTCAGATAAGATTTTGCTGCTTAATAATATACAGCTTTCTGTACACAATCGTAGTTAATCCTATGATTATGTTGAATTATTTAATTGATTCTTTCATTCTAGCCCTAGACAGATACACCATTAGAGGTATAAAGTATTTTTAATTGAAAAATCAACGTTCCGTTTCTAGTGCGAATCTATTTCGACATTTTTTGAAATAATGAACAAAGAAAATAAATTCCTATTGTGATAAACTATGAATGCTGTATTTGTATGTATACGTTTATTGTGAATTGTATACAATATAAGGAAGGAAGCAAGGCAATTTAACAATATCTTAATTTTCAGCTTTCGTATTATGATGTTCTAATGATAACGATAACATTATTATGTATGCATCTGCTGATAATTATGTGTGTTTGAGTCTGATGTAAATGTTACCTCATTTACCGAAATATTTATTTTATGATTTTATTCACCTCAAATGCCATAATATAAAAAAAATGACATTACATGACGCATGTAAAAATGCAAGACAGTTTCGTGCTTACTATTATGTACTTAGACCGCTAGGAATGAATAATCTAACCAAGTATGACGAAATAACAACTATGATTCAGCATTGTATAGTAAATACATGTAGCATGGAAGTGAGAGTGAGACAACTAACACATTATGAATTCATGAATGAATGAATAAATGTCGTAAATAATTTGCTAATAAAACAAACAAAGTGTGTAATTGTGTTTCAAGCTTGTAGTATGTTTTCGTTTAATTTGAAATCACAAAAAGGAGTACAATAGAAACATCATTGTGCTCTGTGCTGTACACTTACAATAAAGTGACTGTACTGCATATTTGCGTATATATTTAAGCATATTCTTTCATTGTTAAGTTTTATATCAGACATAGACATTTTTCAGAACTACATAACACGCACATTACATTTACATAGTATATACTTTAGACTACGTATAGAAATTGATATCTGTATAAGTAGTACTTATACTACTAAAGAAACAAAAAAGTGAATAATTATTCTTTATAACTTTGTTAATTATTTTAAGTGTATATAATAGTGTGTATGATACCAACGGTTTCCTTTCTGTCTTTCCGTATTTTAGTAGCTTCACTAGTAGCTACTTAACGTACATAGAAATGAGTCATAGAAATATTTTCATTTAGTCCAAAAGCATATAGCTCATCTCTGGCTCTTTTGGTTATAGTTAAATCTTCATTGTAATTACATACTTTATATTAACGTAATAAAGTAAGTAATAGTCAATCACAAATACATTTGAACTGAACAACCCGAACACGTAAAGAAAAACGTAACCATATAACAAATGTGAAAATTAGACTGTAAACAAAAACTACTTAAAACTACACTTATAATATCTTAATTACTTACTACTAACTAAATATATAGTATCTGCGAATCTTATATACTCTACATGCAACCTTAAATCGTTCGAATTGTTGTACATTTAGGATTTAGTGGTGTACGATCGTTTACGTTCTTTGTCCATACATACACAAATAACTCGTTTAAAGAACAAATTACAGTAGTTACAGATTGCGAATACAAACTTTTACTTTCCGCACCTAAAATGCATCTAAAATCCAAACCAGCTTATCTTGCGTTTTTTCGTAGATGATATCATATCACAATGTATAATGTACTTAAACTGAATATATATTCTCAATATTTATGTACATATCATTATCATACATGTAAACAGTAAACACTTTCATCCTATATATTCAGTAAACAAACATTCATATCCACACTACACATAAAGAATATTTATAATAAGGGAGTAAGAATGGGGAATAACCTTTAATTACCTAAGCAATCTTCTTACAATAACTATTCCTTCCTATTTCTGACACATTAAGTAACTTATCACTTTGCGAAACCAATCTTTTCTGTGTATATATAACCGTTGTCCTAACGGCATGACGTGTTTATATAAGAAAGTATCCTTTAACATTTGCTACACATTAATCAGACAATATGTTAACAGATCCTTTTGTTTTCTTTAGTTGCGTTTCTCTCATCTCATTCGTGAGTATCATATCGAATAACGCAACTCTATTAAACCGATAATTTATAAAATACATTTTGCATTGAAACAGATTACTTAATATTCAGTATGTAATTAGTATTTACTAAGTTACGCTATTGGTAAATATTACATACACAGGCATTTTAGCAAGTTAAATAGTTATAGCATTAACTATAGTCAAAGTCAATTGAGGGTATTGTTAAGCAGGTTTATGTGGGTCTCTTTTCACTGTAAATAAATTACACCGAAAGAGTTTCACACAAACGTTATTTATAGTACAAGAGTTTTGGTTCCTATCCTGTCCCAAATAATTTTGCTCGCCAATGAATTTCATGTTACAGAAAAGACGACCAAATATTATCAATGCTATTAATACAGAGCTGTAACTACCTTATATTCTTGTCTATAGGCTTAATTTCTTAGTAAATCTTTAACATTTTAAATTATAGTGACTTAAGTACATAAAGCAAAATCATTCTTAAGCATGAGTAAACATTCACTCTTATCATTTCACACATTCTGAATGTATTAGTCTATTTATGCCACCAAATTATGGATTTTTCGTTCAGATGGAGAGTTTTGGGTAAATTAATCTATTTTTAGCTCTTTAGTTTAGTTTAGTTTGTACGGACTAAGCTGTAAATGCGAATAGTATATGAGCCTATTACGGATGCACATCAATAATGTACAGTATAATATTTAGTTTACTTTGGAATTAAAATATGCTGATTTGGATTTGATAAAGTTATTTGTATGCAAATTAGAATTCACCTCAATAAGGAAACAAATCGTTTGTGCATTTCGTAAGTTACATAATAACGTTATATAACTTTTAGTACTAAATATCTTTATTATATGGAAACAAAAAGACTGGACTGGAACAAATTGTGTTATCATATAATCGTAATCTTTGAAATAATTTGCTTTACAAGTTATGTAACTAACTGTAAATCATGGTATAGTATTTGTAAGTCGGATTCTCTTGAACACATAAATAAATAACAGAAGCTGTAATGAATTATATTAATGTATCAAACCTTATAGTTATTTATAAAGTATAAGTGTAGAGTGAGTCACCTCATTTATATATGAAGTACTAAATGAATTTAGTACTAACTAAAAGGCATTTAATTGCCCTTTTTGTATGTAACTAAATATTTAACCAGTAGATAAACATTGAATTGAGTACTAAACACATTTTAAATTATGTAATTGTGATGTAACGTACTGTCTAAAGACGTGGAGTGATTTTGTGTAATTACTAGGAATTACTAGAATCTAATACTACTAAGTATCTAAGTGCAGATTCTACTATACGAAAGTTTGCTTCTATTATCAACACTAGTGAGGTGAGGTAGTAAATCAAAAACTTGCAAGCCAGCAATTCCCATCTACAATTAATCCTAATTTTAATATGTACTATATGTACTATACTATGTAGTTATGATTTAAATTGTTCTATTTTAGTTAAATAACTCATTGATTAGCATTCGCACTTATTTTCGATACCTACTACGTAAATTGTATTATATATTGTACTGTATACTACCTACATAATGTGAATTATGTATTCTACAGTATATAGAGGCATTTATATTTGTATTTGAACGAATCGTATTGGTAATATAATATTAAAATACTATAAATATGCAACAAAACGGAAGATACTTAAGAGAGAGCAATAATTAAATTATTTACTTATATGGTACGAATCGATTGACTTGATTTGACATGACATGACATAACGTATAAGATATTGTGGAAGACGAAACCCTTAAATATCTAAACAGAAGCTCGAAAACAATTTAACAGAAATTATAACTATAGTTTGTACAGATAGAAAAACAATACGCTTACTAGTTAAATCATATCATTCTAATAGAAATACAGGCATAATTTACATTCTAATGTAACAAATAGGACAACGCCAAAGATTTGGATGCATAATTAACATAGGAAGACAAGACTGATTTATACTTATACAACTTAATATAACAATTAGTCAAAATGCTGCTTTTAGAAATGTTAAAAATCCGTTTCGTTATAGGAGTGAAGATAGAAAAATTCGGTAAACAAATAAATTAATCTAATACTTATTCATTTGTTAGGTAGTTTTTCGTTTCTTTTGTGTGGGTAATAGGTTGGAAATTTTCAGAAGAAATGCGACATTAAGTAATACTAGGGAAACTTACGGTATACTAATATGTTAAGTTAGAATTATAGTAACAGTTACAGTTAGGACTATATGGATCTCGTGATAAAATTATTCTGGTTAATAAATCTATATAGGTACACTTTACACTATTTTATATATTTTACTCTCAATCAGCAAAAAATAAAGCTCTCACTACTGTATATCTATATTTATGCACATCTAACATATTCACAACAAAAATTACGTATTCAATCAGCATCCTCGGTTGTATTTGTAAATATTAGTATGTACATACGTTCCTTACAGTTCAGAGTTATATAAGTAATACATTCTTTTGTTTTATAGACATGTGCTTTGATTTCCATCAAGTACATTCTTCCCACATGCATACAATACAAAATTCTTAATTTTTCAGAACGACTTGGATTGTTACTGTTGCATTCTACAGTACATGAAGAGTAACTATTTATCATCTAATTTGGCAGATATTTACAGACATGTGTACATATAGTTGTATATAGTTTCCATTCTATTATAGTCACCTTTTCATCACATCTTAAGCTATTGTAAGTCTAACAGTTTGCGAATCATTATCATTATATTATTTATGTAACACGAGTATCTTGGCCAAACACTAACAAATGAAAACGAAAGGCGAAGGCATAAAAATAGTTGGTTAAATACTAATAACAATTTACGTTAATTGTAAGTATCCATGAAAATACGTACTACTCTATATAATAACATTCTTACTTATTTACATATACACTTTACTCTCTTTACACTTCACAAGTACAAAAAGACACAAATACATTATTATCTAATCAAACAATAACAAATACAAATAAATTTTGGTTATCTCCTACCAGTAAAATGTAACAATACAATACAGATACAAAAGAATCAAAAAATTCATTTCAGTTTCGTTTGGCTTGACAAGTCCTTTTCGTCAAGCTCTCGGTGTTCCCGTGTTCGCGTTATATTATATATTTCGTGACAAATGGAAAGCATTAGATAATGATTTTTTCTACTACATATGCACAGATGAGTGCGTTACTACAAAACGGTACTTCCTACTTATCTTGTTATGTTTTAAATACACAGATACTAATTAATATAGAATACACGTGTATGCAATTGCTGCATATAACAAACTTAACATAACATTATAACTTATATAACGATAGCTGAAGATTTTCACACATGTTTACACAAAGTTTAAAGCTAACTTTTTAAATCGCTTGCATCCGTGTGTAGATGCGTAGTTCAGTTCAGTTCAGTTCTTGTATTAGTACCGGTGACCGGTGCGGTGCAATGGCTGGTTTGGCTTGCCTTGGCTAGGAGCCTTTCATGCTCTATGATGCCAAGGAGTTCATACATAAGGTTGTAGTACTACTGTAGCAGCTGTCGTTGCCCATCATGTAATTCCCAACAAATGCTGGATATTTGAGACAGGTTTGCAGATGCGGATTGAACTCAGCTAGAGAATGGGCAGAGTAGTAGAGGATGAGAGATTTAATGGATGGGAAATGCGTAGTTTGTCTTGTGAATCCAAAACCGACGCTTCCTTGGTAAACTATACAGTGGCCGACTACTCCACCGCTGACTGTGAGAGACAACGCTAACTCGCCATTGCTTGACTTTCTGCAATTTAAAAGAACATCACGAATAAAGTAAATATTTGGATAAAACTGAGATTATTTGCAGTGCAAGAAACTTTTTGGCATTTGCGAAACTTACCGAACGAGAAATGTGCCTTCTGGACTGTACTTTAAGTGGTCTTGAGCTTCTTGCCTTGAAGTATTTGGCTTGTACCAGGTTATGTCATCCCAGAGGTCCAAAAATTTTGGTAGCAGTTCATGCTCAAAAGGAACTTTTGCAGCTTCTAGCCTCCTACACAAACAGATAATACATCACGTCAGTAAAATCTCGTATGATAAAACATTCACCAACACTCATTATTTTGGAAATGTGAATACGAAACATCATGCAAAGTTATTGATGATTATTTATGGAAACTTTGTGAACAAAATGCGCATTTACTTTGTTAAACGGGTACGTTGCTTTCTCAGGTGGGTTAATTGAGGTTTCAAAGTTATGATTTCATTTTCAACTAAGCGGCTGTACGAAAGCTGCATTCTCAAACTTTCTTCCAGTTGCTCCCGACTATCTTCGATGCTCTTCATTCGCTTGCGTAGATATTGAAAGTTATCTTCAAGGCTGCACAGAAACAAAGATGGTCTTTAATAAATATGTAATAATTTTTAAAAGTAGATAAAGTTACAATATCCAAAGCCTCTATAATTTCATAAAATATCTTACTCTTTTGGCGAATCCATAGAGTTTTGAGTCTGAGCCTTCAATTGTTTGTGTACTTGAATTTGCTCTCGAAATATAGAAATGGTGAAGTTAAAAGCATCGATTGCTTGTTTCTGTGTTAACAAAACAAAGTATTTTAGACCAATATGACTTTTTATTGAGAAAACTAATATATATATTATATCAATATGGGAGACACTAACCTTAAAGTGAATTTCATCTTGAGTTGACTGCTGTAAAGAGGAATGAAGCTCAAAGTATCGTGACTTTACTAAGTAATCACGACTTACTTCTCGCAGTACCATCAGAACTTTATCTTTGTCCTCGTCTTCATCACCCTATGAAAACAAAAGATACAAATCGATGAGCCTCTCTGAATGTAATACAGGACTGATCCATATTTAAACTTATTTTACATATAATTCATACCCTTTCGCATCGAGAAATAGGATAGAGTAGTTTTACATCAAGAGAATTATTGTACTCGGATAAAGAAACTTCTTTATAATGTTCAACGAGGGCAATAACGGATGGGAAATTGAATGGCTCTATTAATCCAAACCTAAAGTAAAGAAATTATATTAGTACAGCAGGACACATACGTATAAATATCAATGAAGGACCATAAAAGCAACGCTAATCATCAAATGATAGATAATGACAGTTCTATTTACGAAGAACACAATAAAAGTAGAACAGAACAATTATCAACTTACTTTCCATTTCTATGAGAAATCCTTAGAAGTTTAGACGTTTGTCCTTGTCTTACTGTAAGAGTGTATTCACCGTTCTTCGTTGAAGCATCTCTTACAAGAAACGAACCGTCAGGACAATCCCATAGCTTTTCTACAACCTCCTCTCTGAAAAACAAATGTAAATTAGTCACATTTCCCTTAACTGTGCCACTTTAATATATCTCTGCTATGCAGTTAACATCAGTGAATTTTGCCTTTCTTTTCCCTTGACTCTTTTCCACTTGGATCTTTTCCTCTTGAATCTCTTTCCTTTAGATATTTTACCCTGGGATATTTTCCCCTTTGTACAAGAAAGTAAGTAAACCGAATTTTTCTGCATTCACTACCGAAAAATTTTAAGTTGACTATAGACATTGACTCCCGTTAGGCTACAAATTTTAAAAATTGTCTCAAAATATAACCGCCAGTATAACGTGAGTCGAATTCCATTTACTTACTTTCTTGTACCAAGGGGAAAAGATCCAAGGAAAAAAGAGTCAAGGGTAAAATGTCGTCAAGGGGAAAAAATCCCAAGGTAAAAAGAAGTGCTACGCTAGAATTTGATGTACAGCATTTGGAATGACAACTTACTTGGAAATATCACCCCAGTACCATTCCGCTGAATGCAAATCTCTTGGAATCTTTCTCTGTGGCTTGGCGTCTGACTCTTGCCTGCCCATAACATATTCACCCGAAGCTCTATCACTATCAGAGATCAAATTTCCTGTGCGCCTACTTCTCTCATCTTTTCCCAGACCGCCGTATAATTCAATGAGAAGTGAGACGATCCTCATATGAATCTTTGCATTGTCAAGAATGGAGCTGTTTAAAATTGTCAACAGAATATACAACTACAGATTAGAATTTCCATTGAGTTATTTATAAGTAGGCATTACTTTTCATGTTTGTTAAAAAGTAAGTACCTAAGTTCATGTTTAAATGTGTATCTAATTCACTAAAAGGAAAAGAAAACTTTCTTACGTTATGCTGTCTAATGGAGGTCGGACCACAACCATGCCATAAAAATTACTGAGAATCCTCTCGGCATCTACACTGACATGTCCATTCTTTCCCAATTTATCCGCAACTTGGCAAATCCTCGCCAAATGGGAACCAAAGTACTGAACACATCGTGCATGGTGAGCATTAAGGGAGTTGCTTATAAGTTGATTCATCATTAGTAGAGCATCTGAATCTATTTGCAGTTTTCCCATTTCAATAAATCTGTTGTACAGAATACAGGGAAGGAGGGGTTCGGGTAGTTCGCGGAAATATCTTCGAATCGACGAGGTAATATCTTCCAACTTCCACTCTTTTACAGCTTCTGACAGGGCGGAGAGCCGTTGCGCCTCGCTGTCTGAATCAGATAGGCACGCTGACAATTGGTACCAAAGTTTTGTTTTAATTTGGGCCAAACTGATGCAAACGTGTGCGTTGAAAAATGTTCCAAGTTCTGGAATGAGACGTTCAGGTTCTAACTCAATTCGACGCTCGATTTCAGAGCAGAGAGCAATCAGTACTTCTGGTGCAGAATTTTTGGACGGGTCAAATGACAACCTCAGACTTTTCCCAGAAACTATCAAGAATTAATTAAAATACACATTATACATAATTATTATCCACAAGTACCTAATTGACATGCATCCATTACTGTGCAAAATAGGAGTTTATATACATTCCAGGAAACAATGTAATACAGTTTTCTGCTAAACTGCTAATGTGGCCAAGTTATTGTGGAAAATTAGAACAGACGTAATTATAGTGAACCAGAAGTGTAAAAACCTTAAAATTGCTATAATTGACTCACTGGGCCACAGGCTACACATATAATTCCATGTGTCTTTACATTGCACTAATAAGTAATACTTAATACCGCATACCATAAGTAATCAGGTTATAATTGTTGATACTACACTGTAAAATTACTTCCAGGAAGCACAAAATAAACAATATTATACAGGATCGGTACAACATAAAGGAATTTTCCACGATTGGTTAGGTATAAGGATTTGACATTGACTAAGGGCAGAAATGGAATGTGGAACAAATAGGGATAGAGTTTTTTAACATAACCGAGCTAAATATAGGTGAGTAAAACTATTTATGTTTACCTAACTAAGTCCTAAGCGATATAGGAAAGCCAAACGCTGATTTTGTTAGTAAACACAAATGCAAATGTGCAGTAAGTGAGCTTCGTTGACAAGTAAAACTATCAATAAATCCGAAATCCTATTAATACATATAAATCCCTCGTAGGTTTTAGAGTCAGAATTATGTAATATACCAGCATGATCTGAATAAGATGCTAAAAGTTAGCTGCACGTGTGCCTACGAATTAATTACAAGATTTAATAAGCAACCAACCTTTATTTTGCAGTAGTTCTAATCGCTGCTTAAATTCTTTTCGTGATGAGTCACAAGCAGGTAGACCACGATGCACAGAACATCTTCGGTGGGAGATACAGCCACAATCTAGAACAAAATGCAAATGTAAATTAATAAATATGCGACCCAAAGATAAATTACTTATCCTTATCAGTTTATTTAAAATAGACACATAGAGTGACATATTTCCTTTTTACGATTGGGTAGATTTAACCACATTCAACATCAGCCATTTTTTTTGAGTTATTTAGTATACATTCTATATGAAAATGAATGATATACCAATGTACGTATGTATAAATACCTTTGCAGATAAGTCCCTGGTGAAATAATCCAGCCAATGTTTTGTCGCAAGAGTCACATAAGGTTATCTCTGAGAACGTCATTTGTACGAATTTATGATCACTTGCAGTAAAATTTAACTTGGAATCGCTCCGGCTCATCACAATGTCATTTTCCTTCTGGAACTCGTTTCCATCTTGTACTCGCAGCTCATTTATACACGAATTAACGGCTTGCTGTTGAAAATCCTCTGTAATACCCAATGCCTGTAATGCAAATAAACAGAAAGTACAGAATTAATAATTATTATCCTATTCCACTTCATGATACCCATTTAATTGATAAATATGACATGGATTCTTATATTATACTGTGGGCTTGATTTACGTCAGAGTGCAAGCAGAATATCTTCATTCATGAATCAAAATTGGCCTTTGCACACTTTTGGATTAATAAAACCACACGACACTCTGTCATCGTATAGTCTAGTCTGTTAAATTAAACGAATAAATACACTGCAATATTACTTTAAATAAAACATTTAAAAGTTTTTTCCACAACTTTCCTCATCCTTAAGTCAAAAACTTCTATAAAATACTCTATTATACTCTATAGAATGTATTGTTTCCGACTCCAGTGTGACATTTCCAGGAAAACAGAGTATCTGGAGGAAGGAAAATACGGAAAGGGTTCCAGAACTCGTATAATTTCCTACTACTACTGTGACAAGTATGTACAATTACAAGAATCAAGAAAGTCTCTGAATTTACCAAAAGCACTACGGCGCCAGTCATCTTGGTGACTCAATATAAAGTCAAAATACTTTTCTCCTTGGAAAAATTGTTTTCTTGCTTATCGACAGAATTCCCTTATGATATGATGCGCCGTTTGGATTTAGATTGAAAATCAATTTGTAATTCTTGACCCTGGAGCTTTCGAACTGTTCGAACTCAAACTCAATTGGAAGTGGAAGGTATGCATAAAAGGGTTATTATTTCCTGCCACAAACGAAACAACATCGTTTCACAACTGTGGGGAATTGGAAACAGATTGTAATCCTGTTAAGATTATTATGTAGTTCACTTTTTCTATTTCCCTGCAATAATCCTTGCCTCGAGGAGATGCTAAACTAAAACTAAAACTAAACAGAAGCACATTCCAAAACCGTTCTGTTCACTTTAGCTAGTCAATGTGTATGCTCAACTCAAACTGAATTAAACTCAAGTATGAAATAGTGCAATGCATTGCGATTGCACGATTACCGAACTTAATACATATTCAATTGGAAATGGAAACCTTAGAGTTGTATTTGTATCTTTTGTGAATGTATTTATGCTGCACAGTCACATACATCCATTTCCAGTGCAATGTTCCATTTTCACAGGGAACACACTTTTATGTATCATATATATAATATATACTTATGTGTAAATGTAGTAAGTACAATAAGGACACTTCGGTAGCCATATTCACCCAATAATCTAAAAAGTATGTGCCGCAACACATATAGCACACATTAATAATTGTAGTACTATAGGAATACGTAAGTTGTAGGTATTGAATGTTTCCAAATTGAAAATTGATTTCTATGTATGTATTCCAGAAGTAGCTATAGCTTATAGCTGACAGCTTGAAACGGAATTCCGCCTTAGTTATGTTTAATGAATTATATATCGCATACAAATGGCAAACTGTCTATCAAATTTAGAATATTCTATTATACTTCCGCATTTAATTTCACCAACACCAACAAAACCACATGAAAAGAGCGAAAAGACAACCTTAGCCTATTTAACTGCACTTACACTTACATTACATTACACTGCACAACTGTCTATATAGTAGAGCTTACTTACAATAATTTCCTGAAAGCTTTTCAATATAATTGTATTAAAAAATGTAAAATTAAAACTTTATTATCCATTCTCTTGTTCTAATGGATTGGTTAGGTACATATTGTTTCTCAGGACAGGACTACAGGACTGATTTACTGATACTAAAACTGAATTGAAATGAAACTATTTAATTTCATCATCCTTTTTAAAAGCTATTTCTAGTTCTAAGTTCTAAAGTTCTAGTTCAGTGCATGCAAGGAAGAACCAAAATTAACAGCAAGAACGAGATAATGATATGTTTTTATGTAAGTGCGAGTGAATCTGAATGTAATTTAACATTCAAAGCAAATCTCCATACTGTGGATACCTAATAGTTTACTTGTATGTTCCTCAATCTAGTCTTCCCTACTCTACACCACTCTGACTTTAAATGCAGATTGCTGGCTGGAAGTTTAGAGAAGCTCTACTAATAATGAAAGTTTTCATTTAACATTAACAACCGCCTGCATCTATTAG
>JAQFYC010001784.1:0-30710 GCA_034694165.1 Tomocerus mixtus | reverse complement strand
TACGTTTTTTTACCATCCCTAACATCGCAAAAAACAACTGTCTGCATTAGAGCACCTTACACAGGGAATTACCCATATACATGTAATGTAATAATGTAAGTTATAGAAACATTAATTAAATATGAATATTGTGTAAAGGGTAAGACACGAATCTAATAAATTATTCTTATATAACGTGATTCCGAATTTGACTTTGTGAGTTATGTGTATTGATTGCGAATAAATGTCTGCGTCTAAAGCGACACAATTTAAGATATTCTAGTATTATTTAATACTTGCGCCGAGTATTGTGTACTTGCTCCAGAATAATTAAAGTTCTTGTTATAACATCGGTAATATTTAAGTCTTGGAACCATTTAAAAATTCATATATCCTATACTCTGTTGGAGAATTTTTCTTTGCTATACTCGAGAAACATTTTGTTCGTACTGCACGCAAATATTCTTTGAATAACTATTCAGGACAAAAGCAGGTCAGAGCTTAATACTGGTGTTGAAGGTTTAAAAAGTAATATCTGAGCTAACTTATGGGTTTAATCTGCGAGCAACGTTGTCCGCGAAACATCCTTTATCCTTTGGAAGTGAGCTGAACTACACAGAAGACACAAATATAATTGTTTTAAATAAAAATGGCTGGTAATTATAGTTAGCGTGGAATTTGTAGTACTTTTGCGTGGGACAATTTTAAGGGCCTAACTTTTGCGTGGGGATACCTTTGCATAACACTGACTTTTGCATGGCATAAAACTAGACAGGGTAAATATATTCAAACATAAAATCGCAAATAAAACTTTTAAATCTGTGTAATATAACGAGTAGTGTAAATATACATAGAGCAATGATAAATATATTTAGCAATTGCTAACATCCATAACATTATTTTTTAGATTGAAAGGGACTTGATATTGGTATTGGGATTCTTGGGAGCGATTATTACATTATATTTTAATATTAGCCGGAGATAATAATATAAAAATGACACTTGTTTCTACCCAAAAATTGATCTGTATTATTATATTAGTTTCTGTAGTATTTGGCGTAGAAAGAAATTATCCAGTCCCACACTTAACTGCATTTAAAGGATGTACTTTCAATTTAATATGCGCAATTCATTATATCCCAGAAGTTAATTACTTTTTACTTGAAAATCAATTTAATCAACCATGGCGTCAGTATGCGAGCAATTTTTCTAAAAATAATTCAGTTGACTCGTCATTCAAGGAGAATAACTTTATTGGCAAAGAAAAGTGTGAGATAATTATAATAATACACCCGAAATACAAAATCGTTCCAAATTATTTAAACTCAGACCGTGGTTACAGATTAGCAAGTACATTTTTTGTATTTTACTACGAAGAATACAATAAGAAATATGTGAGTACAAATCTACATAGGTTCAGCACAAAAATACACATTATATTTCTTACAAAGCTGGATAAAAATACAAAAGAAAATACTCAAAAGACGGTTGTGTCCTCAATTTACGGTGCAAGTGTGAAAACGAAGGATATATTCGGGATCGATAAAATTAGTTGGATAAATTTACATTTGAATTCCAATGGGAAAGTGTCCCTTGAGAAAAATATTCTTCTGATATCCCCAGATAAGTATAGCAGAACTCTAGATTTTCCGATTAATTGTGACCTGTCACCATATCATTTGATTGTCAAAAATATTACTTGTAACGATGGAGAACCTTTCGTCGCCATGATGGCAAATTACTACAATTTTACACCAGTAAATAGTTACATTGGTATATACCCTAATAAAAGAAAGATCTGTGGAAAGATGAGACTACCCGAGAGTTCCGATTCAACCTTAGTTTCGAAATATGGAAAACGTCTTTTGATATACGAGGAAAAAGTTTATTTAGTTTACTTTACAGATAAAGATGATTTTGAGAAAAAATCAATGCTTGAATGGATTAGTAGAACTTTCGATACAATTTCATGGATTCTTCTGCTTGTAGTTTTCCTGACTACAATTATTTATTTAGCACTTTCAGAAACTCAAACTCAGAAAGGAATCCGAAGTCACACAAATAAGTGGACAAGAACATCAAATTTGGTAATGGACACCCTGTCCATTATGTTGCGTCAAAATCATACAAATCTAAAAAATAATATTCACCTACTCATAGCCTTAACCTCGCTGCTAGTAGCATTTTTCTACGAAACTTTGATGTCATCCGAAGTCATTGTTCCGCCAGCAAAAGTAGTTCTACAAAATTACACGGAACTTCAGAAAAATAAATACAAATTCACTTACAATATAAACAGAAAGAGGGTTATCGAGGAAATGTTAGCAAACGGGCTACGATTGCAAATTCTGAGGAAATATGAAAAAATAAACGAAAATTTGGGGGAATTTGAAGGGAATAAAACCTTAGTGGAAAAGTTTAAAGATTACGTAGTTCCAGATGATACTCGTAAATTCAGTCCGTCATGGTATATTAAATACGTGTGGGATAAACATGCAAAAATGGGATTTCCTTCGTCTCCAGCTGAAAAAAAGTTTTTAAACAGCATGGCCCAGGCTGATTTTTACAATTATGTGGACAACCATCTATATATGGAGTTAGCTATAGGAGTCCTTGCTTGTCTGTCAAAGAGTAGAATAATGTTGCCTTTAATTCAATCAGTACTTAGTGTGCTGGTTCCATACATGGATGGGATGAAACCTGATAACAGAGTCATAAACGTTGCTAAAGATCCTCCTTTGAGTATCAATGGTGAATTCATTTTCGAAGGATGCATCTCACAAGATTTCCAACACTTTAGCCAACTTGGAAGAGAAAATGGGATTTATGGAATATTCATGCAGCTAATAATAATTCGCAATGCCCGAGCAGGCCGTAATATTGACAAACACAACTCGGGAACAAAATACAATTATGGAAGTAAAGAAAAAGCTCAACCATTTACATTTAAACAGTTACGAATGATTACAGATTTGTTTTTGATAATTTGTTCCTTACTTTGCTTATGCTTTTTTGTCGAATTTCTTTCGGCCCCTCAAAAGAGACAAGAAATAAAACAATGGCTGTATTTTTGTGCTCAATGTGCTTCGCATCAAGTTGAAGTGGCTCAGATTTCGTTTCAGAAAGCTATGGCGAGTGTCTACCTTAACATTGGTTCAGCGTTTAAATAAATAATGATTTAGTCATTGGTATACTACACTGCGATGGACTCCTGGGACGTGTTCTTAGAACACACAATGTATTTAGTGTGCCCCTTGTCAATCTTCAATAATTTTGGAAATTCAAAAACTGATTAAGCTGCCAATGTCTGTTAAATGTGTCCGGTTAAGCACAATAATATTTAAAGTGTAAAATTAGTAAAAATTAGTTGAGGTTCATGTTATTGTACACATTTACTGTATTATATTTCAAAAATGTTTAGAAAAGCTTGTCGTTGTAAAGTTTACAGGTCGGCTGGTAGGTTTTATTTATTTAGAAAAGGCATTCTTGATTTTGAATTAAATGTAAATGTGTTTTTAGTTGAATGTCTGTAGTATACGCTTAATATGTATATAATATTTTGTACCTTCATGAGGAAATTATTGTAATTTCTGCCATTCATACAGTCAATAAATTCTTACTACTACTACTAATACTAACTAATTGACTGAATTCATCTCTTGCAACAATGGGAAGGGATTGACGTTGCGCACGGCACTGAAAATTTATTCATGTTTTCGAGTGGTAACGATTTTGTTTAACAATATATTTTATTACATTCTCATCCCTACGTTTAAAATATGTGTTCTATCTGATCGCCCGCGTTCTGGCAAACTTTGGAGCAGCTCGACTATATTTTTAATTGGAGATGCCCTTATACCTTTCCGAATCTTTGCACAATCCCACGATAATTAACGGACCAATGATAAAACAAAGAGGGTTCTCAGATCATTTAGAACATTAAGGTTATGGATAGGACCGTTTTATCATAAAAAAAGAACACAATGCTTACATTTATGGACATGGTTATGGTTGTTGACAGTGCATTCAACGATTCAACTGCAACTGTCTACATATACTGGGCCGTGACTTTGAGAATGTAAGATTTTCAGACGTTTTGTTAAATTATTTAGTACGATATTCCCCAGTGGGATCAAATTCATTCGGGCTGATCTAATTTTAATCTAGTTCTCTATGAATTGATGGAGTAGGAAAACAGTTGTAGGGTATCTTAGGAGAGAAATATGAGAACATGAAATAAGGGAGAAGTAAAACACGGTTGAGATCTTTTACGGAACTGAGCTTTTCTTTTATTTTCTGTTCAAAAGTATTTATACAAATACTATGTCACCATGTCATAAAGTAAACGTATTATGCCATGTCTCTTAAGTATACCTATAGTTATACCCATCTGCAGGAAATTGCATTTTATTACATAATAAGTCGAAGGAGCAATACGTAAGAGTCATCTGATTTTTGACACATCTATGAATTATTAATACGTAACATAAATCGTTAGTTTACAGCATAAAAATAATATTAAACGGGATTATAATATCATTTTCTACAAAAACACGTGTAGTTGCCTCCTCTGGTGTCTACCCTTAACTTTAACACAGGATTTTTTTCACAGTTAAGTTATATTTTCATTTAAAACCCAAAGTTATATAAAACAATAAGGTGGAATTTTTACTGCATATTGCATATAATATCTCATAGACTATAGACTACACGTTGTACATTACTGAATTTTAATTTATTTCCAGCCTTTCCAAATGTTTGACGTATGCAGTTTTGTTGTCCAAGAATTTAATTTACTCTAATTTACTTTAATTAATTTAAATTTGTTTAGGGAAATGGAAAATATAAATACTTTGTTGCACCAAATTATCGAAACTTTAAATAAGAATACTGCGAAATGTGCTTTTTGTGAATTCGTTTTATTTATTGTAACTCAAAAGTAAATTGGTCGTATTTTCGCACACGAATTGGAGGACTAAAAGTGTTGTGCTCTTTATGATGCCAAAATAGTTGGCGACATTCAATGTAATTGGTCGACAGGACGACAACCATTTTCTCATTGAGTTGTTTGTATTAAAGGGCTTCCAGTTTATCCGGAATCCCTGTGATAGAGTATGGAGTCTAGCACCTTGTGGCACTATAGCTAAATCCATGCCAAAAATAGCCATCATTGCGAATGGGAATGCCAAGTAGTAGCGGAGTGGAATTTCATTGTAGAGTGCCAATGTGCCAAAATTGCTACCGATTCCAATACTCAGAACTAATACAAAGAATGCTTGCACAGCAAAGTGCACTATTTGGTTGAAAGAGTCGCCCATAAGCTGCAATTCCCTGTAGCTCTGACGGACACAAGTCAAGAGCCTCTCTTCCACTTCATCTTTGGCGACCCCTGTGAGGTTCTCACACTTTTGGAGTCGTTTCAGATAATTTGGACAGTAAATGGCAAGGTGTGCAATCCAGAATTTCATTTCTTGGATATAAGTAACCCCAAATATGAACCATGATGACGACATACTGTGGAAGTGACAATAGTTTGCGACTGTGTACACCCACGTGACAAAAAGAACAAAAGGGTGTGTGGCTAGATACGGGGAAAGCCATTCCTTAAGGAAATGATTCTTTGCTCCAATATCGCTTAGAACGGTGACACGTGGAACTATAAGGGGCAAATATAATGCAGCAGCAGGAATAACTGACAAGAGGGCAATGTTGACACGGTCAATTACAGGTGGCTCAATCCTCCTCATCCAGCCGAACCTTTCTATATAAAAACATGGTCAAAACTATTGGTATCATTTAGTAATTATTAATTATTTTTGGCGAATACAATTATTTACCTCTAAATTGTCGATGAATTCGAAATATCTCCGAGATCACAATACCCACTTCATTTTTCAAGAGAATGACACCAAAGTTCAGCATTGTAACAGTTAGTTGTGCAGCAAATGTCATGATGTACACGGTGATTATGGGAACTGAAAAGCTCTCCACTGGGTGGAATATCTCGTAGAGCAGACGTAGGCCAACGTAAACTTTTATAATTATTGCATTTATTGCTAAAGCTTTCCAAATATTCACAGAAATTACATTTTCTGAGAATTTCAATACTTTTAGCTTAGAATCCCATTCGTATGGGGACAATTTGTATTTTGAAAGGAAACCAAAATATATTTTGTACAACAAAAGTGTCTCTTCGTTAATCATTTTGAAATTTTTAGATGACAGTCTAAGTACGATGCAGCGGTGACCAAACGTCGTAGCCAAATGTGAAAGTGTAATAGAAGAATAGAAGAATAAAGAAAGATAATAAAATATACCCAATTGCGTTTTTAAATGTATCGTATTTCCGCAATGTTATGTAGCCTCTTATATTTTGTTATTGGAACTAAACATAATTGTAATAGGGTATTAGAGTAGGTAATAGGTTCTATACATTTTAATTTACTTATGTATGCTTATAAGTGGGGAACTAACTAATAAAATAAACCATGGCAAATACGGGAACAAATAATGCAACGGTGCAAAAGAAGGAATGTCACACTGCCCCACATAGTACAATACATTTCTGGTCAAATCTCTCATTGCCCCAATTAGTTGGGGCATTGTGAAAAAGTGATATTATATCCTTACAGTGAAATCAATTAACAGAATTTAAAAAAATTGAGCCATTTAAAAGTTATTGCCCGGACATCGGACACCAGCCGCAGCCACCAGCAGCTTTTTCCTAGGCCTATCCTATCCATATATGACTCCCCTTTCCTCGTTCTCACTGTCTCACTCACCGTCACTCCCATAAATGTATGGATAATCGATATCGATAAATTAATAAATGCAATAACTCTAAACACGAAGTTATGTACTAGTTTATTTGTTTAATGTAATAAATAATATCCTATAGATTAGATTTGCTTACAGTAGAACTTGAATTACATTGAGGCTGAAATAAACTATTATATTTCTATACTATGCATGGGATGGTACACCTTTTACATGTAGTACATAATAATAATTAGCTTTAACCTATTTATATAGACAGGCTCAAACCTATGACTCGTAGTTACTCCAATGCGCAACGGGAAACGTTCAATCTATAAATATTCGAATTATTCGCTTCGCGGTTTGATTTTGGTATTTAGAATAAAAGTGAAACCATGGATAAAAAATATGAAGTGCTCCAATTATATTTATTGTAAAACTACCACCAGTGATTATATCCACTACTAATTTAGTATTTTCTTAAAAAATCCAGCTTCTTTTTCACTTAAAATCACATAACATAAAATTTTGGGGGTCGAAACAGCAGAGAAACAGAAAAATTGGTCTCTGTGTTAGAAGGTAGGACAACGTAAAATACTAGCACCAAATATAAAATTCCTCATTTTTGGCTACTGGGGTAATGGGAAGCCGAGGAGTGTCAAGGTTTAAATTGGTCTTTCCTATATACAAGAATGTTATGAAGTAAACATTTTAATAATTTCAAAATCATGATTTGATTTACCCTTGTCTAGTAAACAAAATAGCAATAATATTTCTTTGTCAATCCCCACATTGTCAGTAAACGAAAATATTTGCTATTATAGTCTGTTGGTTTATTAATAAGGCATAATACATTTATACAATTCAGTATATACGTTCACCACACTACATCATTCTACTATTGTTTAGATTCAGCTCATATCTAGAATCTAACAATAAAATGTATTAATTTAATTAAATATGAATATCAACGACTTAGTAAATTAGAATGTGAATTATTACTCCCACAATGACGATATATTTGAATTAAGTTCATGTAATCATGTTGAAGTACACATATCTGTATTACCCTTAACTCCTGGAGGAAAGTAGAATAAATAGTAAATGGATTGCCTTACAATCATTCTTTTATTTATTTAATACAGGAATCACGAAATAAATTAAGGATACATAAAGGTTGTCCTGGTTCTTTTTAGAAAACACAATGAATATTTAAAAAAACTTTTATGGGATCCTCTTATTTTTATATAGCAACATGTAAAATATCCATTATCTTCTCTTGTGAGCCTTAAAATTACAATGGTCCTTCCATAGCCGGGTTGGTGCCTTGTGCGTTTGTCACTTTACCTTACCCTGCCTTAGTATTTTGGAATTATGCAAAGTATACATGCAAATCAATGCTTAAAACGAAAGTTTAGATCAAATAATATACAGGTAATGGCTTAGTGATAGGTAATGTACTGAATACCCATATACAATAATTTATATTTGTATTTGTATAATAATTTATATTTGTAATATTGCAGTACGTAGCAGTACTTAAATATACATTAACGCAGTGACCCATTAGTTAATTCAATCAAATGCAAGATTCAGATTTTATTTTTCAAGAAAAAATAGAAAATGATTATTATTTCTGTTTTTATTTATCTTAGGTATTTACAAACTTTTGTAAACATTTATGTGGTTCGTGCCTCGTATTCAGTTTTCGATCAACTCTACTTAGTCTAAAAATACAGATAACTAGTTGTAGAACTAACTATATATAGTTGTGCAGCTAGTTCTACTATAAATATCTACTAGTTTAAGCAAGTGGTTCTGGTTCTAACTTATCTGTAGCAAAATAATTATTATCAACATTCTCGCCCCAGTTTGCATACATCTACTGTAAGCAAGTTATTTTTAAGTTAACTTTTGAATTTTTATATTTTAGCTTTAATCAACTTGTAGCAGATAACGGATTATGCAAACTTGTTGTAGAACCAATATTTTTATTCTATGGAATACAAATATTTCCATAGATGGGTGAACAGGTTCACTTGTTTTCTACTTAATGTTTCGTGTTTAATATCCTTACAAGCATTTAAGACAACAAAAATTTGTATAGTAAAATCTGCATGGTTCAGGAGTATCCCTTCGCACAGAATATATTATCATGATATATATGTATACTTATAATTTCTACAACCAATTATACATTGAAAAGCTTGTAAGCAATGCATGTCTGAATAGTAAACAAAGTGTTATAGGTACATATCTACATAATATGTATGTACTATATAAATACCTAAGCGGAAGTTGTCTATCCGCAAAATATGTGTATAATATAAAGAAACACAATGTATGGCGAGTACCTTACGTATTATTTATGTATTAAGAGCAATTATAAAAAATAAATAGCAAATTAATATACACAAGTGCAAAGGACGGCCATTTATTACTCTATATTAATGTCACATTGCAGTTAACAATTAACTCTCTTTAGAAAATGACGTTAAAGGAGTTACTGCTCTTAAAATTATTTTGTGTTGCCGTTTCAAATGCACAAATACCTGGACTCGATTCCTCCACAATACACCAGGATGGCCCAAGAAATCCGGGAGCATTAATTGATCCAACAAGATTTAACGGACCAGGAAGCCTCGGAGGATTTGGTGAGGAATACTCTTACAAATTTTTGTTAAATAAATTACGAATCGGATTTTCATTGTATTTAATTGTATTAATGGTATAATCTTCTAATTCATACCTTGAGTCAATAAATACTATAAGTGTTCATTTAAAATGTACAGTACCCCAATAAATCTCATTCTAATTGAGATTTACCATTTGTAAGGCCTACCTTTTTCAACCTAGCTCTCTAAATTTTGATTAGCTAACTTTTGAAAGTTTTAAATTTCTGCATGCCATTCAAAAATTTATTTAAGTTATTTTAAGTAATAATTGTTGAGATTTCTTCATTGAATTTGCCTCTACTACCGTGATAATTACAATTTTTTGCATTAAATCTATTATTGTGATTTCTAATTTAGTGAGCTTGTATACCTATTTACTAAATCGCTGATAAAAATGAAAATTCAAGTGGTGGTGCTTAAATTACTGATTATCTTTACAGCGGATTCCTTCCAAAAGTCACAAGACGGAGTTCAACTTTATAGTTTCATAGCCGAAAATTTGAACAATCTCAAATCAAGTGCTAGTTTGTCACAAAATGATAAACATGACCAAGATATACGTGCAAACATACCTCAGGGCCCTTCTCCTGGAACCTACTCATCGTCTTCCAATGAATCGCCCATGATATTTGCATTTCGCCTCGAAAAAAGAATGTGGGAAGAAGATTTGAGGAATCGTGTGAATTCTTTGAGAAATGTGGATTTTGTTGACGAAATGGAATATTATGCAAAACCGTCAATAAAAATTGGCCGCTTAATCGAATGGTTTAAGGGAATGCGGGGGAGGGTTCAGAAAACAAGTGCAAATTCAGGCGGGGAAACAGATCACTACAGATATAATGAACCTCCTGTTTATTATAATACAGAAACCGTTCGTAACTTTTATAATGGCCCTGGTTCTGGTTATTATCCAGGATCCTTTGACGATTCAAAGGATATGGATGTCCCTCTGAGTAACATTTTAAAACAAACAGGTGGGAAAGGTAGGCCGAATTTTAATCCCCAGTGCAACAAAGGGGGAAGCATGATTTTCTGTAACTCGGACGCTTTAATGGGAATTTTGGATATATTGGAGTCACACATGGGAAATCCAAATATCGAACAGTATGTACAAAATGTGAACTTCCTCAATTACGACGGATATGGGATGCCAATGATCCAAGTTATAGAAATGGACCCCCACGATGGCCACCTCCTAAACCCAAATAAAGGTGATTCCCAAAGATCAAAAGATTTCAACCCAATCCACGATATTGATCCCTTTAATGAAAATTACAACAGTCACAAAAGTCATGGCCTATCTGGATCCGGAATCGTGGATCCTAACGAAGAAGTTGAAGTTGTTCTAGTCGTTCATCCCCACGGGGGCTCTTTTTTTAAGAATAACTACAATTATGGCACTGGGAATAGTGGTGGGTACACTGGGATTGGGGGATATGGGAATTGGAATGATTTGTACAGAAAACCCTTCCAAAATTTTGAAGATGACAAATTACAGTACAATCACGATAAGAAATTTGATCACTTGGAGAAATTACTTGATATCGTGAAACAACGAAATAACAATGGAGGAGCTGGAAATTTCCGTTGGAAGACAGATAGCCAGTTAAGACTCGGACTCGGAGGAAATGTGCAACACGGGCATGGAAATGCCTTTGGAAATAATTATGGAAATCCATTTGGTTTTGAGATTAGCCCGGAAAGGCAATTAGGACATGGAGTGTATGAATTTGGCGATTATATTCCTTTTCAAAATGCAAATAGGCCACATAGTCATAAAAGACCGGGTAACCCAAACTATTTTAACAATGGGGAATTATACTTTGATATAAAGTATCCCTATCACTACAACTACCGACGAGAGAGAAATTCAGACAGAGGGCCGAACACGGGAGGAGAAAAATATTTTGGATTAGCCAGAGCTGGAAAATCCAAACACGCTTCGGAAAGAGAGAGGGAGAAGGCAATTAGAAAAAAATTGGAACAACTTCATGTTCCACTATTTCCGTCATTCTCGTAATTAAATTTAACTGACGTGACGTGACGTTTTCAATGTACATTTTTTGTAATTAATATACCTACACTTATTTTTATACTCGAAGTACATTAAATTTTCAATTAAAAAGAATCCATAATGCTTTTGGCAAAACGGGGGAAGTGTGGCTGTTCTTTATTGTCTATTGTATTAAATTTTAAGCCGGGTATTACTGATTTAAGTGCCTTATATCATAATTAACATTAAAGCTGTGATTGTGTAATATAATGAAATCCAATAGTAAACAATAAAACAATGGAGCTTGAGGAAAATGTATGTATTCAATTTTTAAGTTGTGATGTGTTCACTAACATATTATGATGATAATTAACATAACACCTACCGACGTACATTAAAATATTCATATGTAGTATAACAATTGAACAGTTATGAACATTTAATTATTACACAGACCGAGAAAAGTCTGCATAAATTAGGTCGGCTGCATATACGAAAAATGTTTTTCAAAGAAAAAATTAAAACGAAAACTAAATGCGTTTGACTACCAAGGTATATTATTAAATGTGTACAGAAAACATGGGAAACACCCATGTTAGTAAAGCGTAAACGGATTTGCTTATACGTTTACTATGAATTATATATTTATTTATTTTGCTTTTAATTTGAAACTATACACATAAAATATGATTATCAGACATACATAAATACGTACACAACAAACGACATTTATTGCAAAATCTAAATAGAGATCCCATTATTATTAATTAAAAAGTGTCTTATATTTTAATTGACATTAAAGCTGTAATTGTGTAATCCAGAGTGTGAAACAGAGTGGCAAATAAGGTTGTCCTATTAACAAAAAAGAATGGTCCGATGAAAATCCTCAAAGGTCTGAGTTGTCTCAGCTCTCGTCTCTGAATTGCATTTAAATGTTCAGCCTGCCACATTCTTCTGAACTCAGAAGCGAATTCGTCCACACGTGAACATATTGTTAAGAAAAACAATTGCATAAACCAAGAAAGGAAAGATATAAATAATACACACAAATACAAAGGAAATGCAAGTTGGGAGTAAAGGCGTAATGTAGAGAAGGTGAAGGTAATGGAACATAGGGCAACGCTTCCCATAGCAATTGGTGCGCTAATTCGAGTTGATCTCTTGAATATGTCATTAATGATTATTAAATTAGTATACAATCTTTTGGCCTTAACAAAATTGTTTTTAGATTTCACATTCACATTATTGTTATCATAGTTATTAAGATTTCTAAGACAATTAATTGTCGTAAGAAGATATAAGGCGAGAGAAAAGAAAACGGACAATATTGACAGCATAATGTGTGATATAATCAATACAACAACCAAGAATATGATAATCAAATATATATACTGCTCGCGATAGTGACGTATTCTAATTCCATAGAATGGATGGAGATCCTCGAAGATTAATAGAAATGATACTAGAGGGATAAAAATAAAGCCGAGGACCATAAACTTGTACAGAAAGAAAAATAAACTACTCGTTTTGTTGTTTCCTTCCTGGAACGCTTTAATCGAAAATTCTCCTAAACATTACAGGAATTAATTAAAATCTTGTTGAATAATCAAACTTTGTTAAGTGTATAAAATAAACTGCACACAAAGCATCAAGAAAAATGTATTGACATAACTTTTGAAAATTTTTTAAAACTTACGGTGATACACAACGTCTAATTTCATTATGTTAGTTATCCCGAATGATAAGTCATTGGCGTAATAGAGACCAGAACTGTAGACGGTAAATCCATAAACTCCACCTATTGTTCCGATAATGAGAACGAACAAATCAGCGATGCCAATGAAGAGTTCAGTTATGAAAATCTGTAGCAATAATACTCCAATAGAGTAAAGGAAGGTAAGTAGCAGTAAAATCAACCCAATGTAGACAGAAACTATTTTCGATTTTTGAGTTGTTGGAGTTGCAGTTCGTGTTTTGTAGTCGTACTCAAGAAACCCAGTTTTCAAAAAATTACAAACATCAAAGTAAAGTTCAACGCAAGACCGCAACGACTTTGAAATCATTTTCACTCAAAATGCTCAAGATTATAATATTATTTTTGCTATAAGGGAATTCACAAAAAGAATTGTTGTCTACAGAAGTTTGCAATTCAAATTACTGATATTTTTTGTCAAATCGAATATTAAATAACTATCTGTGGTGTACCTTGGAACAGAATGCTTATTTGTGCTACATAAATATAGCTACTTTATTTAATTGCGCATTATGCTTATATCTGGATTACTTTCTGATATTTGCAAAATGATTTTTGCTATTAGATCGAAACATAAACTCTAAATTGCAAAGTATTGTTTTTGCAGAATAATATAATACAGGTTGGTATTGCCATTGCCAATTGAATATAAATTGAGGTTGAAATGAAGTACAACATTTTGTTACTATGTATGGTAAGTTACACCTATTTCATGTATTATTTAATTTAATTATTAGAATTGCCTTACGCAAGTGGAAATTTTAAAAGAAAACAATTTTATAACTTTAAAATATTGAATTATTTACCTTACTTAATATATTGTATATAATACTGTGTTTTTTGGTATTTATGTTACATCAGCCATAATATTAATAATTAAATTATCAGCGCCCACTTGAGAGTTATAAGACATAAGTTGCGTTTTCTGTATATTTTCAATTAAAGATGTGTAAAATAATGGAATTTAAGGAGAATGTGTTAATTCAATCTTTATGTATAATTTACAATGGATATAATGTGCTGACAAAAATAATATATATTGTGGTGACAATAAACATAATATCTAAAGCTATGTACAATAAAAGTTTAATTATTACAATGACTGAATTGTTATGCATATTTGATTAATTATTATACAGACCGAAAACAGTTCAATATAAGTCGACTGTAAATACCAAAATGATTTCAAGGAGAAACGTAAAGATACTTAACTTAATTTTATTTCGAAAAGTAAATGTGTATGAATACTTACATAGGTGCATACGGGTGTAGAGATATATAGGAAAGTCAAATTTCAGTAAGAGTAAATGGAGTAGCGGATAAGGTTGGTTGAATACATAGTATGAATTATATATTTATTTTGATTTTAATTTAAAATAGTGCTAACACGACTCATTCTCCAGTGACATCAGATAATATACATGAATACGTACACAACAAACGACATTTGCAAATAATCTAAATCGCCTCAAAAAGTGAACACAAAATGACATATTGAAGTAAGTAAACAATAAATATTTAATTGCGCACTATTATTTGTAATTAAAAAATGTCTTATATTTTAATTGACATTAGAGCCGTAATTGTGTAATCCAGAGTATGAAACATAATAGTAGATAGGGTTATCCTATTAACAAAAAAGAATGGTCCGAAGAAAATCCTCAAAGGTCTGAGTTGTCTCAGCTCTCGTCTCTCAATTTCATTTAAATGTTCAGCATGCCACATTCTTCTGAACTTCGACGCGAATTCGTCCACACGTGCACATATTGTTAAGAAAAACAATTGCATAAACCAAGAAAGGAATGATACAGTTGGTGCACCCAAATACAAAGGGAATCCAAGGTTGGGGTAAAGGCGTAATGTTGCGAAAGTGAAGGAAATGGAAATTAGTGCAATTCCTGCTAAAGCAATTGGTGCGACAATTTGAGTTGATCTCGTATACATGTCATTGAGGATTATTAATTTAGTATACAACCTTTTGGCCTTAACGAAATTGTTTTTAGATTTTACATTCACATTATTGTTATCATATTTATTAAGATATGTAAGGCAATTAATTGTTGTATGAAGATGTACAGCGAAAAAAATGAATACTGATAGTATTGCCAGCAATATGTGTGAGAAAAACAATACAACAAGGAAGAATATCACAATCAAACATATATACTGCTCGCGATAATGAAGTATACTTATTCCATAGAATGGATGGAGATCCTCAAAGATTAATAGAAATGATATTAGAGGGATAAACAAAAAACAAAGGGCCATAAATTTGTACAGAAGGCAAAATAAATCCTGCATTTTGTTGTTTCCTTCTTGGAGTGCTTCAATGGAAAATTCTCCTAAACGTTACAGGAATTAAAAAGATTAAAATCTTGTTACATAATAAAATTTAGTTAAATGTACAAGATAACCGGCAAATAAAACATTAAGGAAAATGTATTGGTATAACTTTCGAAAGAATTTTAATTTTTTTTACTTACGGTGATACACAGCGTCTAATTTCATTATGTTGGTCACCATGAATGAGAAGTCGCTGGCGTAATAGAGAGCAGAACTGTAGATGGTAAAGCCATAAACTCCACTTATTGTTCCAATAATGAGAATGAACAAATCAGCGACACTAATGAAGGGTTCTGTTATGAAAATCTGTAGTAATAAAACTCCAATTGAGTAAAGGAAGATGAGGAGTGCTGTAATCAACCCAATGTAGACAGAGACTATTTTCGATTTTTGAGTTGTTGGACTTGCAGTTCGTGTTTTGTAGTCGTACTCCCAAAACCCATTTTTCAAAAAATTACAAACATCAAAGTAAAGCTCGACGCAAGACCGCAACGACTTTGAAATCATTTTCACTCGAAATGCTAAAACTTTTAATTTTTTTTGGTATACGAGAGTTCAGCAAAACAATTGTTGTCTACAGAAGTTTGGGATTCAAATTACTGACATTTTTTGTCAAATCGAATTTTAAATTAATGTTTGTGGTGTTCCGTGAAACACAATACATACTTTTATGCTATTGTAAAGCTATTTTATTTAATTGCGTATTGTTGGGTTACTATAATATATATTATACCTTGGCAAGATGATTTTTGTTATTGTCTATTGAATATAAATTGAGGTTGGAATGGAGTACAATATTTTGCTATCATGGGAGTGTACACCTTTTACATGTAATATTTAATTATTAATATTGGCTTACACAACAAGGTGCTGACCAAAACAATATATATATTATGGTAACCATAATATAACCATTCTATCTACATGTACATTTAAAGTTTTATTTTTACAATTACGTTGAATAGTTATATAACACATATATATATGAATATTTGATTATTATACAGACCGAGAAAAGTCAGCAATAAAAGTTGGTTGCATATTACGAAAAAGATTTTCTAGGAACTACGTAAATCTACGTAACTTAATTTTCTTTCGAAAACTAAATGTGTATGAGTACTTAAATAATTATGGGAAGAGATATGGAAAAGTCCCATCTTAGAAAGAGTAAATGGATTAGATACGATTGGTTCAATACTATGAATTGTGCCTTTATTTATTTTGCTCTTAATTTAAAATAATGCTTACATAACTAATATACCAGTGACATCAGATATACATTAATACGTACACAACAAAAGGCATTTGCAAATAATTAACCTAAATGGAGATATCTTTATTATTAATTAAAAATGTCTTATATTTTAATTGAAATTAGAGCCGTAATTGTGTAATCCAAAGTGTGAAACAATGTGGCAATTAATGTTGTCCTATTAACGAAAAAGAATGGTCCGATGATAATCCTCAAAGGTCTGAGTTGTCTCAGCTCTCGTCTCTCAATTTCATTTAAATGTTCAGCCTGCCACATTCTTCTGAACTCAGAAGCGAATTCGTCCACACGTGCACATATTGTTAACAAAAACAATTGCATAAACCAACAAATGAATGATACAATTGGTGCAAGGAAATACAAAGGCAATCCAATCTTGGAGTAAAGGCGTAATGTTGCGAAAGTGAAGGTAATGGAAATTAGGATAATTCCTGCTTGAACAATAGGTGCAACAATTTGAGTTGATCTCTTAAATATGTCATTGATGATTATTAAATTAGTATACAACCTTTTGGCCTTAACGAAATTGTTTTTACATTTTACATTAATGCTATCATATTTATTAAGATATGTAAGGCAATTAGTTGTCGTAAGAAAATGTACGACGGCAAAAATGAAAACTGATAGTAGTGCCAGCAGTATGTGTGAAAAAAACAATACATCAACGAAGAATATCATAACCAAATATATATACTGCTCGCGATAGTGAAGTATACTTATTCCATAGAATGGATGGAGATCCAGGAAGATTAATAGAAATGATACTAGAGGGATAAACATAAAACAGATGGCAATAAATTTGTACAGAAGGCAAAATAAATACTGCATTTTGTTGTTTTCTTTCTGGAGTGTTTCAATGGAAAATTCTCCTAAATATTACAGGAATTAATAGGATTAATATCTTGTTACATAATCAAAATTTGTTAAATGTACATGATAAACTGCACATAAATTTACGAAATATGTATTGCCATAACTTTTGAGAGAATTTTAAATTTTTAACGTACTGTGATACACAATGTCTAATTTCATTGAGTTAGTTAGCATGAATGAGAATTCGTTGGCGTAATAGAGAGCAGAACTGTAGATGGTAAATCCATAAACTCCACTTATTGTTCCAATAATGAGAATGAACAAATCAGCGACACTAATGAAGGGTTCTGTTATGAAAATCTGTAGCAATAAAACTCCAATTGAGTAAAGGAAGAAGAGGAGTGCTGTAATCAACCCAATGTAGACAGAAACTATTTTCGATTTTTGAGTTGTTGGACTTGCAGTTCGTGTTTTGAAGTCGTACTCCCAAAACCCAGTTTTCAAAAAATTACAAACATCAAAGTAAAGTTCAATGCAAGACCGCAACGACTTTGAAATCATTTTCACTCAAAGTGCTCAAGATTATAATATTATTTTTTGCTGTTAGGGAATTCACGAAAAGAATTGTTGTCTACAGAATTTGGAATTCAAATTACTGATATTTTTTGTCAAATCGAATTTTAAATACCTAGATATTTGCAGCTAGTGTCCTTTGGAGCAGAATACATACTTTTGCTAGAGCTTTAGCTTAAAGTTGCTACGTATTATGCTTGGAGCTGAGCTGAGGTACTATCTCATAAGGTCCATCATTGCAAAATGATGTTTGCTATTGGATCCAAACAAACTCTAAATTGCAAAGTATTGATTTTGTTTTTGCAGAATAAATATGCTACAGATTAGAATGGTCATTGTCCATTGAATATAAATTGAGGCTGAAATGAAGTAAAGTATTTTATTATATTACCGGCGAAAGCTGGATATGCCTTTGTGCAGTCTGTCTGTCCCTCTGGCGTTTAAAAAATAACGTTTATAATGTATACGACGGATTTCAATCAAAGTTGGCTGATAGCATATATAGCTCCAAATCGGACCAGCCCAGGGGGTACATCTATATTATTCCTATTCTCACCATGTACTGTAACAAATACAATCAATGCCTACAATCTGCATCTGTGGGGTGGGAGGTTTGATTTATTTCTATGATCGTTTAATTTCCTTATTAATAATAATAATTAAAACAGAAATTAACTATATTGTTGACGTTTTGTGTTGGTTAGTGTGGCAAACGGTAGATACAACCTACAGCACATATTAGAGTTTAATAAGTTAGTTTATGTTGTATATAATATTATTAAAGAGCTTGTCTTTGTCTCCTTTATGGTTTTGATGTGTCTGTCTATCCGGCCGGTTGGTTTGAACTTCAATTACCACGTACAAATCAATCATACAATACAACAAAACAAATTCTACATTTTTAAGTAGTGTGTTTCCTTTATGTGAATGGTTAATGAATGAATGAATTTAATGATGAAATGATGTTAATGAATTTCCGTTTGTATGTCCGTCTGTCGATGATTATCAATGATGATCACAATTAGCATCAATAATTATCGCAATGATCATCAATAATTATCACAATGATTTTCACAATTGACAAGCTTCTTTTCTACAACGTTTACCACGGTTTATTTCTGTTTATGTAAGTGTAGTAAATTCAAACTTATTTTATTCCGCTGGTCATTTATAGTGGTTACTTTACCAGTTTATTATGGGAGGGAACACCTTTTACATGTAATATTTAATTATTAGAATTGCTTTACGCAATTGGAATAAACAATAAACAATTTTATAACTTTAAAACATTGAACTATTTACCTTCTCTAATAATATAAGTACATATTAACGGGTTTTTGGTATGTAGTTTCAGGTATACTCTTCAGTTTAAGTTGTTTATTCAATTGTGTTGACCCATATACCGAATCAACGTCCAACCTGTTCAATGAAACATCTTAAATCTATGAACGTTATTTATTTATTATTTTGTTATTTATTGTTCGACAGGTCAGGCATACAATTACATTACACATCATGGATATAGGTAAAAGTTAAGGCCCAAACTCACAAAGTGGAAAATATTTCTATTGGAAAACATTTTGCAAGAAAATTCTGATTTACTTGTTTGCTTATTATTCTACTAACATTACAGTGGCGGAAGAAAACTTGGATGATTAATCATCCGCCAATAATGCCATTGCTACCAATAAAAGTGGAGTGAATGGTTGTGTTTATGTATTTTTGTAGGAATGCCTAATATAAATATAAATGCCGGAAGGTGTTTTTTACGTATTGGTTCCAGTGCAAGGGTTATCGAAAACAAAGGTCAATGGTTTTCTGTAGCTTACATTAGAATAGTATGAATTATATATTCTTTTTTTTGGCTTTTAAATTGAAGTAATGCTATCACGACTTATACGCTAGTGAAATCAGATGTACATTAATACTTACACAACAAACGACATTTGCAAATAATTAATCTAAATAGAGATCTCTTTATTATTAATTAAAAGTGTCTTATATTTTAATTGAAATTAAAGCCGTAATTGTGTAATCAAGAGTGTGAAACAATGTGGCAAATAAGGTTGTCCTATTAACGAAAAAGAATTGTCCAATGAAAAACCTCAAAGGTCTGAGTTGTCTCACTTCTCGTCTCCGAATTGCATTTAAATGTTCAGCCTGCCACATTCTTTTGAAATTCGAAGCGAATTCGTCCACACGTGCACATATTGTTAACAAAAACAATTGAATAAACCATGAAATGAATGATACAACTGGTGCAACGAAATAGAAGGGCAATCCAAGCTTGGAATAAAGGCATAATGTTGCGAAAGTACAGGAAATAGAAATTAGGGCAACTCCTGCTACAGCAATAGGTGCGATAATTTGAATTGATCTCATAAATATGTCATTGATGATACTTAAATTAATATACAACGTTTTGGCCTTAACGAAATTGTGTTTAGATTTTACATTAATGTTGCCATATTTATTAAGATATGTAAGGCAATTAGTTGTGGTAAGAAGATATACGGCGGCAAAAATGAAAACTGATAGTAGTGCCAGCAGAATATGTGACGAAAACAATACAACAACAAAGAATATCATAATCAAATATATATACTGCTCGCGATAGTGAAGTATACTTATTCCATAGAATGGATGGAGATCTTCGAAGATTAATAGAAATGATACTAGAGGGATAAACAAAAAACAAAGGGCCATAAATTTGTACATTAGGCAAAATAAATACTGCATTTTGTTGTTTTCTTTCTGGAGTGTTTCAATGGAAAATTCTCCTAAATATTTCACCAAATAACAAATAATAGGATTAATATCTTGTTACATAATGAAAATTTGTTAAACATTATGAAAAATGTATTGACAAAACTTTTGAAAGAATTTAAAATTTTTAACTTACGGTGATACACAATGTCTAATTTCATTGAGTTAGTTAGCATGAATGACAAGTCGTTGGCGTAATAGAGAATAGAACTGTAGACGGTAAATCCATAAAGTCCACTTATTGTTCCAATAATGAGAATGAACAAATCAACGACACTAATGAAGGGTTCTGTGAGGAAAATCTGTAGTAATAAAACTCCAATTGAGTAAAGGAAGATGAGGAGTGCTGTAATCAACCCAATGTAGACAGAAACTATTTTCGATTTTTGAGTTGTTGGACTTGCAGTTCGTGTTTTGTAGTCATACTCCCAAAACCCAGTTTTCAAAAAATTACAAACATCAAAGTAAAGTTCAACGCAAGACCGCAACGACTTTGAAATCATTTTCACTCAAAATACTAAAGATTATATTATTTTTGCTGTTAATTAACTGACTTAAACAAATGTTGTCTTCAGAAGTGCAATTCAAATTACTGAAACAGAATACATTCTTATGCTATAGCTTTAGCTTAAAGTTATTTTATTTAATTACGTATTATGCTTTGTAGCTGAGTTACTATCTCATAAGGTGCACCTTTGCAAAATGATTTTTGCTATTGGATCGAAACAAACTCTAAATTGCAAATTTGTATTGTTTTTGTTTTTGCAGAATAATATGCTACATATTAGAATGGTCATTGTCCATTGAATATAAATTGAGGCTGAAATGAAGTAAAGTATTTTATTAAATTACCAGCGAAAGCTGTGTATGCTTTTGTGCAGTGTGTCTAGTCTGTCCGTCTGTGCGTCTGGCGTATACAAAATAACGTTTAAAGTATACGACGGATTTCTACCAAAGTTGGCATATATGTTAACTGATATAATAGCTCCGACCAGTTCGAAAAAAGGATCGGACCACGCCAGGGGTACAGGTGTTTAATCTATCCCTATTATCACCATGTACATACTGTAACAAATACAATCAATGCCTATTATTACCACCTCACGTACAAAGCAGTCATACAATACAACAAGACAAATTCTACATACATTTTTCTATTTTAAGTAGTGTGTCTCCTTTATGTGAATGGTGTATCTGTCCGTCTGTATGTTATTCTGCCAATGATTATCAGTGTCAGTGATGATCATAATTATTAGTATCATTACTTCGCGATGATCATCAGTGAGTATCAATAATTATTGCAATGATTATCAATAATTATCAATGATTATCACAGTGATTATCACATTGACAAGCTTCTTTTCTACAACGCTTACCACGGTTTATTTTTGTTAATGTACATGTAGTACCTTTATTTGTTCAATTTCTGTTCCTCTAAGTGAATTTTTTAAGTAATGTTTGTGCAGTAAAGTCAAACTTATTCTATTTTGCTGGTCATTTATAGTGGTTACTATACCAGTTTATTATGGGAGGGTACACCTTTTACATGTAATATTTAATTATTGGAATTGGCTTACAAAAGTGGAATAAACAATAAACAATTTTATAACTTTAAAATATTGAACTATTTATCTTGTCTAATATATATACATATTACAGTGTATTTTTTGGTATGTATATTCAGGCATACACTTCAGTAATATTGTAGTTTTATATTCAATTGTCTTGACCCATATAATCAAATCGACGCCCCACAAAAGTTCAATGATATCTCACTGCATGTATATACATGTAGAGGTAATTAATAATGTGATGTGGCTACTATTCATGGATTCTTACAACGTCTACAACTTTATGCTAAATGTCGTATGGTCAACGGAGAGACGATCATTTAATTATTTAATGATTGTTAAGTGGAAAGGGCAAGTGTATATCAATTCTTCTTGTCTGGTTTTCCTCGCTGTCGCGACTAACCGATTAGGTTTTTCATTTTCACCTATTTTTATTTTATAGTTTTAATTTATAGCTTTTGAGAAACAACTCTCTGTAAAATTTTGCAAGAGTGAACGCTGGTTTGTATGGTGTCGGATAGTATACCAGTATTTATGTGAGTTAAAAATATGTGGGGTGAGATACAAAGGATTATTTCGTTTCGTTGGATTAAAAAAATCTAAACCCACTAAGATTGTAAAGAATAACTGACTTATACAAGCATTCTCAAAAAAGTTAAATGGAAAATGCAGAATAATTTATATTACATAATGAGAAGGAATAACTATATTTTAATTATTGGGGCTACAGACCCCAAACCCCCGCTAGAAGCTCGGATCAATTGATTCTATACACAACTCCATCGACATTAGCAGTTTATCTCATTGCAACGAGATAATGACATGCGAATATGGAGTAATTGTATCAATTGCACAATGCAATGCATACACTGTATCTAGGGAAAATAAAATTTGACCAGCAAACACATCGAGTTTTGATTCCTATGGCTAAACCGGAAATCTGACAATGATGTAGTGATAACGCTTTCGTTCTGTGACGAATTCTCTCCCAATTTAAATTCATCACATTTTGCCCAAAAGGTACAGGTTTAACTGTAAAGTGCTCGTAAAAGTTTTAATGGCTTTTGGGTGAATGCATATAGAGCTAGAGGAGTGGAATCATATAATATGACATGAGCGTGACAATGTCAAATGATATTACTCTAAAAAATACCAACAAATCAAATCAGACCTTCATTTTGTGAATCGTTTCTGAATTGAAAAATTAGAATGATCCAGCTTACTCTTACCAAGTAATAGCGAAATGTAATACGTATGATGCTGATAAACTTAATGTGAATTTATGTAAAAAATCGATAAAAAATAGAATACGCTTATAATAAACAACCTTATTAATTGTCAATAATGTTTTAAAGTTCATTAAAAGTAACTAACACTTTTTTTAAATTGATGTTTAATTTATAAGTTTAATTTTCATTCAAAAGGACGTGGAGGCAACTTACGGCGTAAACTGCCAGTTATATTTATTATCTACGTGTTATCATAATTAACCTATTCACCTTTCCCTCTACTACGAAAACCAAAGCACTAATAATTCAGTCAGTCGTATAGAGAAATGCTTTAGGCACAACACTAAAAATTTATCTTGCGTTTTAAACGACATTTTGGGAACATTCGTTGATTGCGTAATCGGAATATTATTTATACTTTTGAGGCGTCTATTTTAATTTTAAGGACCCCTTGAAAGAATATGGAACAAAAGTAGTCATAATAAGATTAATGCAAAAGTCATTTTTGTAGTGCAGTTTACTTGATTTTACTCAAGTGACTCGTCTCTAATCTATATGCCAATTAAGATAAAGTACGAAAATGTCGTTTCCCGAGTATCAATTTATTTGAGCGACCGGTTTCGATTTAATCCTAAACGTGCTCTTAAGATTATAATAGTGGGTGGATAAGTGTATATGCTTATAAAATGTGTCCAGTAGTTAATTACTATTGTCGATTTTACAGTAAATTCGATTGCACTGATTAATTGAGTAGGTAATTGCTAATCTAATTGAAAGATTTAGGATGAACAGGGCATGCAATTAAGTATAACATAATAAGAAAAATCAACCAGAGCAATCTTTTGGAGCCTTTAATGAAAATGTGTCAGAAGAGATAATATGTCAAACAGTAAATTAATTCACTGAAACTATATTTAATCGTGTAATAATGTTACAGGATTAAATATATTTGCAAACTTTACGTCGAAATAGAATACTTTATTTTTATTAACTTGGGAAAAGATAAAGTTTTATATTTGATATTGTAGTACCACATATTCGACATTATTAAAGATTACAGAAACCTCATGATGCAATAATTTCCACGTACTTAGTGCCATGTTAGATAATGATATTTTTTGGACTACTAGGAACACAGCTTTGAACTATACGTAAACCTATTCAAACTTATTTTGGTATAAATAGCCACACATATTATTCATATTGGATTGTCACTGTCAGCCAGATCAAACTGAGCGTCCTATACAATATATCATCACAGGGAATAAACTATTGGAAAATTAATAAGCGAATATCATTGTAAGTTGATTTATTTTTATTTTAATTATTTGAATATTGACTATAAGAAACCAAACTATTTTTCAATTATCTATGGCAAGTAAATTTATCTTAATACTAATCATACCCTTTACATTCCTGTCCATCACTACATCTAATTTACATAGCGAGAAGCCCCGCCTTGGCCATACGAATTGGGAATTTATTTTGAAAATATTTTAGATTTTTAAATTCTAACAACCTTTTAAATTTTTATTTTTAGAAATATCTGCACATTGTCTGTTAACCTCGTTTTGCAAAAATAGCAATTCGCCCGCTTGTCTTCGTCTGGTGTCCTAGATCAATCAATCAATATAGTCCAACTTGCATTGCATTACTTCGAAAGATAACCCAATTCTTGGCCACTTTACAAATTATTTACAATGGGATGGTTTTCTGAAACAGCGTTTGTCGCAATAGTGTCATTGACACTATTTACCCAATTAGTAAGTAGTTGTAATGGCAGGGCCGGAGGAAATAATTTGCGAAGGGTCGTCGTGGACGAGGAAAACAACCCTATTACCGAATATACAGTGGATGATGGGAACAATGGCCGAGTTATGTCCCTGAGAGCGACTGTGCTCTTTAGGCATATACCACCTGGCCGGAGGCCCAATAATGACATTACACGGGATGTACGTAACCATATCGCACGAATGAAAGAGGGCTACCGAGGGAGGAAATCATTTCAGTGTGGACACATTATTGCATGGAGTCTTGGAGGGCCAAGCGACAGAGCGTACAACTTCTACCCTCAAGATGGCTCATACAATATGGGAATATGGGGCAAGACTGAAGGAATACTAAAAGATTTCATCCTTACAGACCCTCCAAACAATTTTGTACATTTATCCTTTAGATTCACATACAGTTCAACAGCAGTACCAGGAATACCAACTAGAATAGATTTTACCTTTCATTATTCAGACGGCAACTCCTATACCTCTTATGATGTGCAAGAATTTTAAATTGATGACAATAAAAATATATTCCCTTAATTTAAAGTGGGTACTTTCACATATTGGCGAATTACCCAATTTGCTTAACATGAACAATAATCAATTTGAATAACATTGGTTGAATATAATTAAATAATTACTACATTGAAATGTAAATTAGTTATGGCTACTCGATACCAAAGAATGAACATGTTAATTACTCACAAATAAAGTTCTGTGAAAAATTTAATCGCTTAACAATTATATTTACTTTTTTAATATTAATGCCATTTTCATTTTTAGATAATTAGTAACCAATTAAATAGCATAATTCATATTTATTTTATCAATCTCATAACTTTACTATTTGTTATGATATTGGATTCTGTATTTTGGGGAAAGATATTTGAGCTTATTATACTTACTATATTTAATCTATTGCTTTTAGTCGGTCCACGTCCATAATATCCGACGTATGCACCAAAGTGGGGCAAACAATAGATGCATTCATAAACATTAATAATCTACATAGAAGGTGAATTTTTTTAATGTAGCTCTTACACTAGGTTCGCATGTAGCTTTATGTAATTGAAACATCAATATATTAATGCATTCATATGCGGGATCATTAATGATGAGCTGTAGTGGTAAATGTCGTGTCGTGTGGCAATGCATACGCTTCCACTAACCTTAGAATGGTGACAATGGTGAGATGAGTAAAATATCTTTACTGCCGTTTCTTTCTATTTTAAAATTCATTTGTTTCTCTAGGAACCAACTTATAAAAGTAGAGCGGAGTTGTTGATTAACAGTCGCAGTTTGAAGTTCAACTTTTTAAGTATATCTTGAACTTTTCTTTCATATCTTGTTTACGACGGGCGACGGGTACGATTAAATGATTGCTGCAATATTTAATAAATATTCTCCTACAACTAGGGAAATGGTTGAACTGTAATCTAAATGAATTAGTAATATAACCTTAAATATTTAAATAATTTAAATAAATAGTATACTTACATATCGGATTAACATTAACAGCAATCATTGGCAGTCAGTCATATCCAAAATAACTTGCATTTATTTTCCATGTGATACTTAGCCTAAGGATATTATCTGCTTAGCCATTAATAAGACTTGTGATCTTAGGATATTGTAGCATATCCATTATGTAATTGCAGTAATATGGGAACAATGTTAGAATCCTATTATAATGAGAACTTTTTTGAAATCAATAAGTCAATACAGCTAAAATACTATAGAGGGAAGAGTGATTGTGTCTGTATTCTGTATGGCATATGCAAGCACAAATAATATATCTTTTGTGACTGCTTGGACGGAGTTTTTTAAATGACTATATTTTTAACACATATTTATTTTCTTTATTGATTCCCAGAAATAAAACAGTGTAGTTAATGAAAAATAAAAACAACTAAATTACAGTAATTAGCAGTACCATTAACAAAATACATAAGAGACTACTGTACTAAAGTAAATTATCGATGAATGTTTGAAACAGTTTGTAAGGTCTGAAATTATTCTGAAATCTACAAGCTAATTTAACATTGTTTGGATCATTTCATTTCACTCTGAGTGACGAATTGTCTTTTTGGAGCATTTCCTCGAGAAAAGGGAATTTAGATTTTTTGTCTTTTCCATTACATTTACATTTGACAGTAAGCAAGCGAGTGTTTAGAAGCAAAATCTAAAATAAAATGGAGAAATAATAACGCATTTATAAATTAACTGCAAGAATAACTCATCAATTAAAACAGTAATTAATTTTAAATTAACATACCACAATCAAAACTATAATAAACTAACTAGTGCATTGTGTCAATAGCACTAACATCACCTCACCGGTAGCAATTTTCATTTTTATAAATGGAAACAAAAATAACTGTTATATTGTGACTAGTTATTATTTAATTATGTTCATAATACTATATAACTTGGATTGCGTGTGTTGTGTATATTTAAAGATAATATAAAAGCAGCAATTAATGCAATAAAATCATATTCTTAAATTGACCTTCTTCCAGTCCCACCCCCTTATCATTTTTGAAAAAATAGAATTCCGTTTTTTTGTCAACAAGGTCAAGGAAGAAGGGACATTGGTCGATCCATTTAAATCGCCCGATGGCAAGGGTTCCCCCCAAATCCCTTTGAATTTTAATTATTTTCCTAAATTCTGAAATGAATTCCTCACTCAGGGGACCTAATAAGACACTTGGTATAAAAGTGAGGATCAGGGTCTTTGTTTGAACACTCTTTAGTATTTCCAGGACACGGTAGGCACTCCAGTCGTATTCTTCACTCGTAAAATTTAGCATCAAGTGCAAATAATCCAGGTGAGTAATTTTGCTACGCGGAAATTGAAATATTTTCCTCACAGACACAGGAAAGAACATCCTGGAGACGTTTTTGGGAATTACTACTGGATATGGGAAATAATAATCTTTTCCTATAACCAGATCCGTAAGGTTTGGGCAGCTGACGAAATTCGGGAGGTTGAAGTCGTCAATTGTCTTGAGGTACTTCAATTGTGGAAGATCAACTCCAGAGCTACAGGAAAAATATTCCCGAGCAAGGATTAGCTTTTCGACACCAATTGGAAGTGTGGAAATGTCCAGGGGAGATGAAATGGACAACTCTTTAATTGTTGAGTGTCTGGACAACCCTCGAAGTTTGGGTCCGTGCACAGAAAGTATTTCCAAACGGTGACAGTCTGTCACATCCAAAATAACCTCCACGTTTTGACGTTGGTTCATAATCAGCTGTTCAGTTTTTCCAAAATCCACGAATTCCTTCAAATGTACCGGACTATTTAACTTCTCCCCGTCCCCAAGGAGAAAACTGACATTTCCTTGAATGGACAATTCCACTGGAGAAATTCGTTCGTCAAAAACGAGGGAGTAGTTTCCATCCAGATGCAATTTTTTAATGGAAGATATTTGTGAACACGGAATTACGATGGAAGTCTGAATACCAATGGAGCTTCCAGTACAAGAGAGTGAATTTAAATTTCTCCAGTTCTTTACGATGTGCCTTGACAATCCCTTTCCATCAGCTGATAAAAGTTGAAGGGGTCCCAGGGTTAATTCCCGTAGACTGTTCCAACATTTGAACAGCCCATCGAACTCCTCAGCAGAAAATCGCCCTTGGATATCAAACTTTTTGAAAGGCATCCAGGATGGTGAAGGAAATATCGTGCGAAAAGTCTCCAGGCCCCGAACTTCCTCCCCATCAGGACTCCACCTACTTTGGATAAATACTGTTGATTTCTTCACAAAATGCTCCCTAGAAATTTGCTCCCATTTATAGCAGACCAACCGACATGATTGCAAGTCAGCCACACCCACTACAAATTTGAAAAGAGTTCTCAGTACCTAAAAATAAAGAAAAATAACTTTAAATTACCTATTTAAAATAATATTTATTAACTGTAATAATTAGTAACATATTTAAGGACTAAGGACCCACTAATAACAAATTAGCAATATTATTAATTAAATTATAGAGAAAAAGTAACAGTTCTTTATAACTTATATACCATAGAAACATTGAGCTGAAAGAGAGAATATTTTTTAGCCTATGACATACCACATCATGAAGGAGTGGGTTATTTCTGTCCCATTTATCGTTGACCAAGTCCTCCATGTCCACAGTTAATGGGCTGTAATGCTTTTCCGAGATAAAATAAAGAAAATATCAAATACAATAAAATTTAAAATTGTGCTAATGACTATATACATTAATAAAGTAATATTTTAAGCTTAAAAACAATTATACAAGTATTATTATTATAATATCATTTACAATGTACCAATCAGAATACCTATTGATGGCTGCCCTTGATAATATTGACTGTGTCCTTTGCCTTTGACATTTGAACTAATGCACTTGATTTTGGAAATTCACAAATAACACAAAATACTAGCTTTAAACTTTCTACATTACAAACACACATACGGTACATTTACAAAAGACAAGTGAATTAGATTTAGCGCTACAACATGAAGAGGTTGTTGAAAGAATTCCCAGCTGCTAATGCTATTTAGTATCTGTTCGAGTATGTCAGTGTGTCCAGGCAGTCCACTTCAGTAGTCCAGTCCAAGTGAGTCATTCCTAGTTTTATATTGCATAATATTGTATAATGCTTTATATATATTTATCAGCAGGGGCGCCCGAAGAAAAATATTGCATAATAGGATATAGATATAGTAAATAATAGTTTGATACCTATTAATTGATAATAATGTAATGTTAATTACATGTCACATCTGAATTACTATTTTTTCACTCCAGGGAAACACAAAGGTATTTTATTTTGTCATTATAATGTGTATAGTAATGATAATGATCATTCTTATAGTATTGATGATATTTCTGTATGTATGTGCAGGTAGCATGCATATATTCTACTTTTGGTAGATTATATTTACAGAATAACGTTCTGAACATCGTCAGCAAATTCAAACTAATTTTTCAAAGAATTTTGAATTGGCTCTTAGTATCTACATAGCAATTGAAAATGGAAAATAACATTAAAGAATTAAAATGAATATATACATGAGATGTACTAATTCTTAGTCATAGACTTTTATAATTTTAAGATGCGTTGCCTGTGTCTTTTCTTACAATAACTATGCTCCTGGACTAGTTTATTACCAGCGAAGCTGGATATGCTTTCGTACAGTCAGTCCGTCCGTCCGTCTGTCCGTCCGTCTGTCCGTC
>JAQFYC010001783.1:0-30721 GCA_034694165.1 Tomocerus mixtus | reverse complement strand
GTATCTATGACCTATACATTTATATTAGATAATTATGCAGAGCATTAAGTTTGTACACAAACGCCCAGGATATTAATCCAAACCTAAAATGACTTGCTGTAGCCGTGTGATTTAAGGAGTACGTATAACATTTAGTATGTCGGCTTTTCCATTGATTAACATATATCATGTATACTACAAACAATTTACATCTATATCCCTTGGCAGACTTTCAGCAATAATTACAAATATGCATTGATGATAACATATTATAGGAATAATTTAAATTAGGTTCTCTGACTAAACTCAAACTGACACTTTGTGCTAGGTCCTAGTAGGTAGGTAATTATTTAATCTACGCAGCACTGTGTAGCGCCATATTAACTTCATTGCTAATTCCTATTACAAAACAGACGACGGTCTTGTCACCTTGTCTTATCAGTTAATGGAACTCAAGAAATTCAATATATGTATATTTAAGCTAATTTGATGGAGGAAAATTCCTGTTTATTTAATTCTATTTTATAGGTGCACTGTTTGACTGGAAAGAAGGAATGAACCCTTACCTTACTATTAAATGAACGGATATAGACCGCTATAGACGCTCGTTTGTTCCCTTAATTTTCACGGATTTTGCAACAAATATGCAAACTGTATGAATTTTTCCAACTTTAAGCTCAGCAAAATACCTGTTCCTTTTACACAATTATGTTAGTGTACAAAGTCCATTTTTGCAATCATACTGCTGGCTGGTGCATATTATGTATGGAAACGACTTTAAAAAGTAAAGGTTTAGTAACTAAAGCTCAACAGGAAATCGGTATTATCACATTTTTACAGTATGAAAGGAACCTTTGATCACTTTTGCAATATCTTTATGTATTTAAATGCATGTATATATTTGTTCTATACTTATCAGTGAAGACATACAGAAAGAAAAGTCGTATAATGTTAACCTTCCTGTTAAGATATAGAGTTTGCTTGTCTATGGTTTGCCTATACATACTAGAAACTATATGAAAGTGTAAGTTTAAGGCACCTTTACATTCTGTATTATTACTTACGAAATGAAACGATTATAATCGTATACGAATTGATAATGAGGTATAACCATTGCACACCCGGTCTGGAGAACGATTACCTGTGCAAATAAAAATCAGTCAGACTGAGAGGAAACTATTGTAATTCGACTATTAAATTATAAGACAGATGCAGATGGGATCGTTTTCTCCGTAAACTTAGAATAAATTTCTATAGGTACCTACCTACTACCTACTGTCTTACTGCTGTGTACATTCATATATTAGTAGCACCTGTATAGAAATATATGTTCAATTTAAAGTTCTCTTTCGGAAGAATTTTTTAATCCAGATGAATTCTTCAAACGTTTACTAGAAAGGAAAATGTGCAATAGTGGATCGTATCACTAAGTGACTAAGTGTAACATATTTTGGCAGACAAAAACTTGCCTACTAAAGCGTGCTAAGGGTTAAGGGACCTCCGAAATGATTCATAATCAATTGAAACATAAGCATTTAATAGAACATTTCAAATTGAATTGCAAATTTTTTGCCGATAAGTATCTATTGCTATATTTATTGTGAAACATTACTACATGGGATAAGTGTCTAACCTAGGTACCTACATGAATGTAAGAGACTTTAAATAAGTATTGAAGTTGGCAGGCAACTGTTTTATATTACGAAGTTGAATTATTCATCTAAATCTTTCGCTGAACACATGCAGATGCAATGCTATTTCGAAATAATGTGGCAGCCGACATAAAGATGATAAGAAATCGAACAGAAAGATGGTTCACCCATGTGAGAATTAAGTAACTATTTTATGTATATATTCTAATTCCCATGTGACAACAACATTGTTTAATTTGATCTTTGGAAATAGAATAGACTAGAGGTATACATACTATATCTAACCTATAGTACTTAGTAGTAGTATAATCTATATAGACTTTTGTCTCTTTTTTCGATCTCTTAAGATTTTCATCGGGACTTATATCTTATATATATAATGAAAATTATATAATTTATGCTTGAAATAGAATTTTTTGTTCTAGTAATGAAAGATATTACGCAGTTCGTAATAATAACAGTATTAAGACGATATTGCTTATCGTAAACAAAGGATGGAAATAAGCAGTTGTATTCATTATTCAGTCCAGTCAGCCTTTTATCTTGGATATTACAATTTTCCTGAAAATATACATGATATTAAGGTCGATCTCGGTATATCACTACAATAAACACAGACGGTGGATTGCGGGAGCGAAGGAGCAGGAGTCATAATGTCAGGAACCAGTGGAGCGATTTTGGACCTTTTCAAAAGAGTTCCTATGGATCATAAGGGCATTTTGTATGCCAAGTTTCATCATCCTGAGTCAATGCGTTCGGGAGTTATACAATGATGACGGACAGACAATTCGATTACATAAAAGTAATCTGTTAGTAATTGATCACTAGCCCATAGCCAAGCCCTAAAACATTGAGTACTAAAAATTTAGTAGCGTTGGTTAAATTAAGACTAACGCTTTGAGAACCAGCGTAGCCAATCTTGGCCAGATTTTAGACTGGGCACACGGGTGGGCGAAAACGGATTAATTGAATAACATAAAATGAAACGGATATTTTTGTCATATATTTCTCTTTCTTTTGATACCTTGCACTCGAAAATCGATTATGTTTTGGCGGCCTAGATACATATTGAGTACATCTCTTTTTGTTGAGCAGCCATCCTTAATATTGAAGGGATTTATAATTTATACCGGGTGCATTTAGAGATAGGTATAATGGGGAGTATGGAGTAAACACAAGCTAAGTAAGCACCTTAATACCTGGTATATATGTATGTGTAGTATAATATTGTTTGTTCTATGTAAATTGACAGTTTGTCCAACTCGTTTTCAATTGACAACAGCAGAGGACAAATATGTTTTCGTCTCGAAGTATTTGCAAGTATAATCAAAGAGTTTAATTTGGAATCAAATCATCCGAAAGGAATATTTCCACCATGCCACCAGAAAATCTAAATAAATCTCTTCCAATGCTATTCGTTCTATGTAAATACTAGTACTATTATTTCGTAAGAGGAAAAGTTGGAATAAAAATTAAAGGGATGCATACTCCTGGGTTGAATCTGAGTTCGACTTGTGTATGTCGTTAAGACAAGAGGACATTGGACATTACGCTTACATATATTCTGTATATAGATCAAATCTGATTTGATTTGATTATATTATGGTGTAGGTATTGATAAATGTCTTCTTTGTATCTTCCTATACTTAATAGTCATAATACCATTACCATTTCAAAGCCAGTTCGTTGAAGTGGAGATACAGATAAGAAAAATTAGAGCTGGAGCAACGTAAAGTAAAGCAACCCAGAACCAGACCAGAAAAGATCATGATTCAATTTTAATTCAATACCCATTTGCTTTACTGTATATTAGAGTAGAGTCAGAGTACATATATCTGTAAACCAAAAGTCAGAAGAGAAGAAAGGAGCCGATGCATGATGGCCTGATACGAAGAATTATTTTCCATGATCTTTCATGCTCCTTTAACTTTTAGGGATACATAGTTAAATAAACTTTAGCAGTGAACTGTATTGGTATACAATTTAATTTAACATGTTCCATTCCAAACTAAACCAAACTAGTATATAGTAAATGCATTTTAGTACTGGACTGTTAATGTGAATACGTAAATCACAAACATGACATCTTCTTGAACCGCTACAGTACATAGTACATATACATAGTATCACTTTAGAACTAAATTCAATCTCCTTGGTCGTTGGTCGACTATCATTTGCCTTCTCATAACATCCTCTGGGTCCATGGTAGAACATTATTAATAAAGATAACCCTTAACTAAGTACATGTACTCGTACATTCTTCTTTCCTACTCAAATCACAAAATTTTGCATTAGGCAGTTAATATAAACTCTTGGTTTGCCACCAGTATTATGTTAATTTATCCACAAATAACACTGATAATATTTCAATTTAGAATTCATTGTAAAACAAAATATATTCAAACAAAATTCCTACATTTTCTACCCCTTACGGATACATAATGACACGAAAAAATAAAAATTGTAAGGGAAACAGCGGAGGTTTCCATCTTTACAATTATGGATTTCTTAAGAGATTGGTGTACCAATTTCTGTTTTTCGCTACTTTTTCTGCGTGTCTTCATACAGGCAGAACTGAAAATGGAAAAGATATACATTTAACAGTGATAAATAAATGTTCAAGGTCCCTCGACATCGATAACGCTGATAGCGAATTTTTTCATGGTAGAATAAACGCAGGAAACGAAAATTGGACTTTCAATGGAATGGATCAAATTTTAAAATTCAAGTGAGAATTTTACAAAATTCTATACTACATATCATTATATCTACAGATCAGTAAATGCTTGTAAGTAGGTGAATGGTGAAAGTGAGATTGTCCGTGTTTGAATTGAAATGTGTGTGAAAACAAAAACTAATTCTTAAAATAATACTTTCCTCCATTTTATCTCTAGCTTGACAACTTACAAACCGAATTGCACATTCGGTGAGATAATGATAAACTTGACAAGAACTAGTGATGGAAGCATTTTATCAGCGAATGACTATTATTTCAAAAATTTGACTGCGCAAGGGGAATTGACATGGCGAGATCCAAATGGTTATTTCCACTCGTCGTTGCCCCATTCATACTGCATCGACCTAGATCCGTAAGAAAATCAATTCACATCCTATTGTTAATAAAATGTAGAAAATGTGCCTTTTTATGTCATCAGATTTGGATAAATATACATATGTAGAGTAAACGAGACGAGCACAATGACGTTCATGGTTTGCAAATCAGGGTGCACGGCCCAAGAACCTTGTGTCCGAAAATGTTGTCATCCTAACCAAATCGTGGATCTCGATTCTCGAAGTTGTGTTGATACCACGAAACTTTGGAAGCCATTTTTCTATTCAGCAGTCAATCACAGAGTGGAGGAAGAGCCAAGTTATACGATTACGTACGGTTTTCCTACATGCAAGGAGAAATACATAATTCAGTTATTTAAAACATCGCAAGAGAATCATAAAGGAGAGCACATTTTAAAGGAGAGCAGCAACAAGTACGTTTCTTAAATATATTTTCATTAAGTAAAAGTAACGTAGTTATACAAGCAGATTCTTACCTCCTTTTATGTAATTTATATCCTTTGTATTCCTATGTTGTAACATGATAATCATTGCAAAATGATTGATCTAATTTTCATTGCATTTTCGCATCATTGTAACTTTCACCTTCACCAGAGTAATGGTTTTCTTTCATATTGTAATAATTTCTGTATTTACCTGTTATTGTATGAAATTGTTAAACTAAACACTTTTACAAGTGCTCAATGAGACTAACTTTTCTGGACAATGGAACATATTATTATTTTCCCCAAGGGATAACCCCAGTACTCAAATTATGATTCCATATTGTATAGGTATACACTGTAGCAAAAGCTTTCAATACGCCTGTAATTTACCGTTTTCATTTGGATAGTATAAATGCGCTGATTTATTTGTTTGAGAAAACTGTTAATGCCTACTAAATGCTCGTATTTTCATGTTTGCAGGCTTAATTTGCTTCCAAGTGGCAGTCTTGTCCAAATCAATGGAAAGTCAACTATATTATCCCATTCCTCATCCCAGTTTTGCATTGATGGCTATCCTTATCACAGTGAAAGTAAAAAAGGAAAAGCCAACTACAGTGGATCTGAATGGGATCAGGTAGCCATCATTTGCGCCCCAACACCCCCGACCAAGTTGTTTATGAACGTCCAGGTAATTGTAATTTCCAGCCTTGATTGAATTTAGTAGTTAGCTAGTGAGTTTTTAATTTGCATGGAAATTAGTAAGTAACGCTCATCATAATACTAACAAATATTATGTAAGTAACAAGTAATAGCATTGCCAGTTAGGTTCAGTCGAGGAAGATCCAAGCATTTAGCTTGTAATCGGGTAATCAAAAAATATTAGTAGAGTACTAAGTACCTATACCTAATACCTACTTACTATGTATTGAAAATGTCTTCAAAATTACAAATATCGTATAAAAACCGAACTCCCATGGCCATGGGGAATCTTCGACATTTGATGTACCTAAATTGCTTGGTTGATATATTGTTGATAAATACTGCATGATTATATTATGGAGTTCCAAATACTCACAGGGAGAACTTATTTCGACCTGGGGAAAGTATTGGTTTATAGGGTAATGCATTAAACCCAAAATGTCAATATCGTAATTTGTCCAGGGTGACCTTTATCTTTCCACTATTTATATAGCACATCATAATATTTATCATTTGAATGTCGAAAGATAAAAACAATCGTCCACTTTTTGTGTTGATTTCGTATCTTTATCGTTAAGTCTTAAAAAACTGTTACTTTTAGTAAGGTATTAAGCAATCATAGTTGATTTCATCTCAACTCAATATAAAAGACGCATTTGTCCCTTGATCAAAGATTTGCTTGGGTACTACTATAGTACACACTGTTATGGTATGACACATTAGCGCAGGCTGTACCTATATTTTAAAGGGCTTGCTGTGAAAATTGTAAATACTTTTTTGTATTCCTGTTTATAATTGTTGATTCTTTTGTGTCCACTTCCCCTAGAATTTTAACCGTTATCTGAAAGCGACTCTGCTTACATTGTCAGCAGTTTGTCTTCTTCTTACCGATATTGTTTACCTGATTTTGTGGAAACACAAAAACATCCACGAATGGCTACAGTTTTCCTGTGCGACTTCTTTTTTCTTTGCCTTTGGCACATTAGCCGTTGTTATAATAATGGGAGCGGATGAAATACGGTCTATAAGTGAAGATTTATGCAAAATATTAGGTAAGAACAATATAAAGATATTCTAGTACATTATTTCTACTATAGTGTCCCTAATAAACTTATTTAGTATGTATTGTACAGTACAGTACTTGCATACATACAGCATATTACACTTATTTATACGTGCTGTGATGTAATGTATAACGTTTTTATTTTGCGTAATAACTGTTTAGGCTCTTTGATTCATTTCTCTTTCCTTACGGCAGTAAGTAAAATCTCTATTTTTATAACATGTATCTTATCAGATTAATATTATGTTCAGTAAGGTATGTTTATAATGTTTGTGTTCTGATGTATTGCTTGCTTTAGTTCTTCTGGATGACATCAATGAATTTTGACCTCTGGTTTCGATTTAGGTTAGTTATCCCTTTCATACTCATACATACAATCCTCAATTACTTTGGCGTAAGGTATCTCACTGTATTTTGTGTTGAAGTTTGCCAAGTTGCAACAGCAAGTTGTTTTTATGTTGATTTGTACTAATCGTAGTTTTCCATTTACACGATAAATATTTTAATCAAGTAGGTACACCAATGTACTACACATACAAATATGCAATGTATTCTGCTAATATAATCAATTAAAAGATTGACTGGCCTAATAACACATTTTTAGGGCGAAATGTTGGGAACTGCCTTATCGTATATATGTCCTATATTTTTGTAGCCTATCAAAAATTGAATGACAAAGTACATACCTATCTATTTAGTTCCTTTCTCGAGACATAATATTATTTACTAACAGTAAGTAGTCTGCTTATCCGCGAGTATGTCAAAATTTTATTATACAGGCCTACGAAAATAATTTTCTTGGAGAATATTTTACAATAAATACGAAGAATGGAACGATAAATGTTTATATAATGACAGTATGACAGACATTTAAAACATTGTATATTATGATGATGTCCAGATTTACGTATTCATTCATTACTTCATTTGCATTGTTGATCGTCAGATCAATATTTCAGATTTAATTGGATCTGAGATGATTGTAGTTATCTGTAAATTGCTTTAACTGCCTGTTAAGCATTTGCTTATTATGTAACAACGAAAGTCTTGAGCGAGGTCATACATAATGTTGTTGATTGATCGTTCCATATTAATATCGGAATATATAATCGTATTATGTAATGATTAGAACTATGTAATGATGAAAATATTGATCAACATTTATTTTGTAATTTTTTATAGTGGATGCCGACCACTAAGGATTAGATCCCAACCTACTGGAGACAAGAAAAGATTTCTGTTCTTTGCACTATTTTCCTTAGGCTTTCCATTTCTGTTTGCCTTTATTGCTGCAACAATGGATTACATTTATTGGTAATCCACTAAACCTAAATATGACACAAAATATATTACCGTTGCGGTAAAATAGAATTGTTTATTGAAAAAATTACAGGGACAACCCCGAAGATGCGCCAATCCCCATCCCGAAGTTTGGTCGAAAGGCCTGTTATTTCAGCGATAAAAGAGTTGAATTCCCATATGCTAAGGGACCCGAATTAATACTGTTTCTGGTTAATATAATATTTTTCGTCAGCACAGTGGTCTATTTAAGGCGCTACCAGCAAAATACAGAGCTAGCCCGGACAAACAGCAACGCTGAAGACAGGAGAGGGTAAATAATTTCTTTTACAATTAGTATTTGTCATGGAACCTTGAGCATTGAGATTTGAACTTTTTCTTTTCTTGCATATTAGTCTAAAAAAAGTGTTCTTCATTTCCGCAGCAGAGATGTAGTAATAATATTTTTATATATTTTTTGCTTCAACAGGAAATTCCGGCTGTTTAGCAAGTTATTTATTGTAATGGGAGTTTTATGGATTTTTGAGTTTATTTCGTGGGCAGTTGAAGTATCCTTTGAAGAGAATCAAATTCTAAATATTCTGCTATTCTTGCTCACAGATTCCTTGAACTGTTTGCAAGGTGTGGCCATATTTGTCATATACGTTTGTAAAGCCAATGTTTATAACCTTTTGAAAGCGACTCTTGTCGGCGATTCACCAAAAGGGTCTGCTACCCCTCCTACGACTAAAGCTACTCTGAAGCCAAGCTGATAAAATGAAGTCAAGAAAATTGTCTTGTCACACAAATATTAGGCACTGCGTAAGTACGTGCCAAAAAGAACAGTTGACATCTGCGAAAAGTATTCAGTCATGCGTGTCATTCATGTACATACCATGTTAACTATTACTATTTAAAATAATACACTACACTATAGTGTCCTATACACTTATTACTAACTTTTTAAGTTGAACTTGAGACTAATAATATGTGAAATACAGTCATAGTTCATATGTACTTGTCGGAGTTTTGCTGCCATTATTATTACACAACATATCTATTTAATTACCTACATAACATTTTAAAAAATGTGTAAATACACAAAATATCTTTAGTTTGTGTAATTGTATATATCTAAAACTTATTTACCTTATTTACAGTTAACCTTTTTTGTAGACATACATACTAGTGATAAGACTTATTTGTAGGCAATAATGTACAAAAATACATATATATTATACATTTATGTACATAACCAATAATAATAACACGATGTCTGCTTATACATTTGTAAGATAATTTCTCTAAATGCCGATTTTGTGAATTAATCACTTTTGTTAAATAAAATTGGTGTCGTTTACGTGTATTAAATGTCATCCAACGAAGTTAGACCTTTCTATTAACAACATAATATAATTATAGGCAACATAATAAACCACTTCATTTTATCATTGTATTAAACTTTATTTCAGTCACAAGAGTCAATTACGTGAATTGAAATCAGTATTACGTGCAAGCATGAAACACTGATATTAATTATCTTTCTGTGTGTGCTGTTGTATGGCATAGGATAGGGTACATCTATTTATCATAATTATATTATAATATTATTACACTGTACATATTTACATTTACACCCCCCTGTTAGTCATTTTCATTTATTTAGTTGATATAAAAAATACTGTCACTGTTGTCATCATTTACTAGGATACAGGTACAGATTGCTTCACTGTTGAAGACTCTGTTGAGGTTGAGGGTGCGTTCGTTTATAATATGCTCGCCATTCACGCTGAATTACAACCGCAGCATTTTGCTGAATCTTCCATATTCGAGTAGAAGAAATTATATCCAAGAGTTTCCTTGTGGGGAACTGCTTAGAAAACTTGCGCTCCATTTGTTCCTTTAACTAAAGAATACAAGTCAGTAAAACGACTCCTACTAACAAAAAATTGACTACAATCCTATGCTGTACCATGCCTGCTGTGATTACTTAGATTGCATAATATGAAACTAAAATGTTGATTATCATAAGTATGTAGCTATACGTTATACAAATGCAACATTGTAGTAAGATGATTAAAGGTCAAAGATACATGAAAAATGGAAACTTGCCTTCTGGAACTCTTCGCCATCGTCAACTTGGCCTAGAACGCGTTTGACCAAAGCGTGCAGAATATCTAGACAATGAATTTTATTTCCGCGACAAATTGGCAAGTTGAAAGCAACGATTGCAACAATATTTGGCTTTTTAACACAGAACGGCGGATCTAGCCCGTTGAGAAATTCGGATAATTGTTCGAAACCGATAAATTGCGTTGCTTGTGGGTCGTATCTAAAAATAGGAAAGGAACACGAAAATGTAATCCAATAATGTGATGTAGGTTGAAAAAATAAAAATTAATTTGTCGATGAGATTCGAATGTGAAAGTAACGCACCGTGACCAACGAGTATAAAACATTTCCAAGTCATCCTCCACAATCCCTAGCTCTTCTTCCTGGCTAGCTTCCACATAGTTTTCCAGGATAATGGCAGTATACATGTTAATGATGATAAGGAATACGATTACGATGTAGGAGACGAAGTAGGCCTGCAATAAATATACGTGCTGTGTTGGTCATAGCTAAAACTAAAACAGCTTTTGAATTAATATCAATACTTACTTACAATTGCCACCCCTGCAATGGGACATTCTGGTTCTCCATCGAGACCACATTTTAATTTACGGAAAGGGCCGCACGTCACTTCAGCTGTCACAACTCCGTCAAGTATATCATTCCACCCAGCAGCCAACATAAGCCTAATCATGTCAACAATTAAAGTACGTAAATTATACTTGTTTATTATTTGCATTTTATTGGAGGAATATATCTCTTCGCCATGTCTAAAATATTCTCAGTTCGATACAGTCAGGGATATGACGATATGTTTGGTTATTAATTCTCGCCTGAGCAATACGATGCAGCTATTCATGAAAGTGTCCCAATTAAAAAGTTGGTCCACAGCACCGTATTTCGCTGTCCCACTGAAAATTGCCATACCAAGGATAGTATAGATAAATGTTATTAAAGCCACTGTAAGAAAGATATTCCCTAAAGCCGGAATTGAAACGACCAGTGCATACATCAGCTTCCGTATCCCTCTAGCTGCCTAAGAATAATAATAAATACCGAATTAATTAGCGAAAAATTCCGTGCTGTCAGCATAAGGTTGTTGTTGGACCAAGGAGAGGAGGGTAAAACATTAGGACACCGACTGACATACACCACCTTGCAACAAAACTATCAAACACTTGAAATGATTAAAAATTAAAGTGACCAGAAGCTTACTTTCACGTTCCGTAATACTCGTCCAATACGAAAAACTCTCAGCGCTCTCAACATTGAAGGAGGGATCGGAAAGTCAAAATAAATGTTAATCGCAAAAAGGTCGACCACCGAAGCCATCGCCAATACGAAATCAAAAAGATTCCAAGCAAAGGTAAAATAATATTGGCGAAGACCCATTATTTTGATTACAGCCTCTGCAAAAACATAATTTAGTAATATCGGCTTAAGGACATTATATTTAACAATAAACCATTACAAAACAGGTTCAACAGAGTTGTGAAAAGGGCAAAGTTATTAGCGGATTTAGTGGAATTCCAAAATGCCCCAGGAAACTTGGGGCATTGTATTTACACGCTATTGAATTTTCCATGCAACAGAATTGTAAAAAGTCGAACCGTTTAAACGTTATCGCAGTGACAGAAACACTCTTTACGCAGACAGAGCATTTTTGCGTATAAGGTATAGTTGTTTCACAACTACAACTTAATAAAATTCACTTTAAAATAAGCCCTTAAATCGGAACCTTAGAGCTTAGTCGAAATATTTGAAAGTAGCCATATAGTCTAGCACTACGCAAATAAATAATCTGCATAGTGTTTGTGGCATGTATAATGTGTTCTAAGGTTCCTTGAATGGGCACTGGTCCATCCATTCCATACCCATCAAATAAATTGTTGTGAAGATAGAGTTTAATGCAACAATGACTTCCGTGTGAAGTAACGACTGGTCAAAATGTTCGACAGAGAGCACCAACAAATTCAAGAAAATCATGATGAAGACGATTACTTCAAATCTGTAGGTAATTAAAGCAAACAGTTAGTAGTATCAATAATATCAAATAAAGAGTACGTTCATTCAAAATACTACAACTGCCATAGAATAGCATATTGAAATTAAGGGTGATTTAAAACCGGTGTCAATGCTCGCCCCATTACCTCCTGCATATGGCCAATTCGTAGAAGATCATCAGAAATTTATTTTCAGGTTTGTTTATAATTTTTCGAGGCTTCTTCTGGCCCAATTTTTTCAAAGCAGTGTAGTAGTTCCGTTGGCTTGGAGTGAGAAATATTTCAATCAAGTTTCCTTCGTACTAAAACAACACCAATTATATATTGGTTACTTTTTCAAAAACTACACTTTACTAAGTTGTGAAGCAACATTTTAGTCTACCTCCGTCACTGTGATAACTTTTGAACAATTAATTATGAACCAACCGTTCATACATCCTTGCACTAAGCTTCTCAATATATTAAATTAATAACAGCAAGTTTTCTTTGTACTCGTACCTTTTTCTTCAACATACTAAAGTTGTCCACCATTACTCCAATAAACAGATTAAGTGTGAAAAATCCTCCAAAGACGATGAAAACTACAAAAAATAGGTATTGGACGGGGGAATTTTCTCGTATGGGTTGCTGATCTACATCAACTGCGTCGATTGCTGCAGCCATGAGTTCGATCCAACCTTCGAAAGTAGCCTGGAAATATCATCAATTAACCATGCATTTGATAATTAAACTTACCTGTGCTATTATTTGCCATTTAAGGCGTTCAAAACAATAATAAATAACGCCGTTTGTTATGCATTTTAGCATTGTATTACGATTTGAAAGAGAGACAGGTAGCCTTGAGGAACGTTGTCAAAGTTAGGAAAGGTGTTGATCCAAGAATATGAGTGGGTTGACGAAAGGGCACAGCACACACTCTTCGTCGGGGCAATCTGAAATCATGGAGTGTAGTGACAGAAGTTATAAAAATGTTAAAAATTGGTATAAATACATAATATATAATTTATTAGTATGGGATTGAGACATAAATAGTTTACCTGGTAGTCAACAAGGTCTCCCTCATTTGTAACACATTTGTAAAACTTGCCTTTGTACAATTGGACCCCCATGATTGAGAAGATGAGCCAAAAGAGAAGACAGACCAGAAAAACATTGAAAATCAAAGGGATGGCATACATCAGGGCGTTAATAACAATCTGACAATAAACAAAAATACATTAGTTATAATATAAGGTATCAACTATTTTGATAATTATTTGCCTAACAAGAATGTAATTTACTTTCATTCCTTCCCATCTTGAAATAGCTCTTAAGGGCCGTAAAGCTCGAATAGTTCTTAAAGCCTTCAAGGCAGCAAAATTAGAGCGTCCTCTTCCAGCCTTCGGTCTACCCTCCAGTCGCAGCGATATGTCAAAGTAAAGGGTTACCACGCTCACCTGATGAATATTGAGTCAAAATAAATATTATTGTCGTGATACAAAATGGGGAACTTATAAAACATATGCATGGAATCAGAATATTATAGTACTACTATGTAAATAGTTATCCTTTCTCCTAATTTCTGCTGACCACAACAATAAAAAAATCCAGAATACACCAGCTATTTTTGAAATAGGACCACACACCAAAAGCGAACCACTTCAGAAGCATCTCAAAGACGAAAATAATGCAAAAGATTATATTTAGAATAAATAAAACTTCTTTGAGCAGCGGCTTTTTCTCCAGGTTAACATCTTCAAAACAAAGAGCTATGCTGGACAGAAATATAAACAGGAGAATGGTCCACTCAAAGGCACGATGTCCAACAATCTTCCCGGCTCTTCCTCTAATTCGATTCCACTTCGTCCACTCCGACATTCTAATTTTGTTGCACACGAAACAGTTAATTTCCATGCATTTTATGGGAACACAGTTTCCCATGGCCTTCAAGTCGGAATCTAAACTCATACTTGGGGTTACCTTCAACATTCAACATAAACGTTTTGTAGCAATAATAACGAATGAATCTCCGCCAATGAAATATATATAATTATTGGAGCATGTAATAACTTGAGATTAAAAGGATATTTTCATATACTTACATCGTGAGCAAAACCGAAGGATTCTCTCCGTTTTCCATTTCCTTTTACAGCGAGAGCTGCTCTTCTTGCAATTGCCTGTTCTGCTTCCTCGATTCTTCTCTCCGCCACTGCAACACGATTTTTTATCATCACTTTCTTAGCCGCAACTTTGAATCGAATTCTGGCTAGAGATTCTAAGGGTGGGCCATCTCCTGAAGGCTTTTTGCTGTGAATATTCTGCACAGAAGTTGTAGGTTGTAGTTTTTCGGTGCTACTTACTTTCATTTCTTCCGGCATCATCTTCTCCTCCCGGTGCTCATTTTTGTATTTCTCTTCATCTTCCCTCTTCATCAATAGCAACACCACGATCTTCTTAAGATTTTGCGCTTTCCCCGAAGCCTCAATTTCCTGGTTTTGCGCCGCTTTGAGATCCGCGGTATTGAAACTGTCCAGTAGAAGAGCAAGAAACAGATTCAGCACAATGAAATTTCCGAAGATTAATGTGGGGAAAAAAATGAGGAAACACAAGTATTCTTCTTCTTTGTGTACTTCTAGGCATTCCCATAAGGATTCTAAGTAGGTCAGAGAGAAGAACCATTATAGTACAACTATTTACGTCTATATGACTACCCTTACATTACGATAGGCTCAAAAAATGTTACGGTAGTTGTAAATACCGATCCATTCGCCGCATATGACTCTAAACACCATCATGAAGGCATACCCAAAGTTTTGAAAATTCCATCTAGGGAAAGAACCCTTGTTGGCTACAGCATTGAATGCCTGTGGAGTATAATTCCCACCAATGACTTGCATACCCAATATAGCAAATATGTAAATTACGATGAGCAGTAGCAGCGTCAAGTTCCCTAGTGCTCCGAATGTTGAAAATATAATTTTAAGAAGGACTTTCATTGTAATCCAACTTTGGGCCAATTTGAATATCCGCAACAACCTCATACTACGAACAAAGTTCAGTTCAAGGAAATCTTCGAGGATAGTATCTAGCATACTGACGATGACCAGGAAAAAGTCGAATAAATTCCACCTCGAGGCGTAGTACTCTTTCTGTAGGGCCAATAACTTGAGGGCGCATTCCACAGTGAACACAAGGAGGAAGACATTATTTCCTATCTCCAAAATCTCTTTCAACTCTTCCGTTTGTCCATGATGCTCCATTGCGAAGAAAACGGTGTTAACGCAGATGCAGACAGTGATGAAGGCATCAAACATCGGATGATTCACCAGGGGTAGCAACTTCTTTCTCAGAACTAAAGCAAACTGTCGCGTACATTTTTCTAAATTTCGTCTTCTGCGAGGATAGGTATGATTACTTGCTTCAAATCCATAATGTCTGTATTATTTAAGAAGATTTACATTGTTTTATTACCCTTTATACATGATACATTATTTAGAAAACAATAAAAATGTGTAAAGAGTAAAATCACTACCCACCCATCATATATGCCACAAACTGATGCAACCTCAGTTTCAGAGCTATCCCCATCTATGCTACGAAAATAGGATTTCCTTCTTGTAGGCGTAGGTTGAGGCCTTGCCTCTACATCCACATCAACAACAGTGATATCATGCCTACTTTCTTGTTTAGCTTTTGGTTCTTCGACACCAAAATGTGCTGATGGCTCGAGAATATGACTGGCGTCCAAAGTCAATCTCCGTCCAAGAAGACCTAAAATCGCTTCTCCCAAACTCTTTGGCTTCACCCCAGTGTCATCCAATGTTCTGAATGAGGCCACTGAGCGTTTTGCGAGTGCTTCTTTGTCCTCTTGTGTTTTGCGACGATACGAAGGCAGTGTGTTCAAAGCCAATCTGTAAGGTGCTTCGAAACTAAATACGGATGAAGCTCGATTCAAATGCAATTTCTCAGTTTTAGTGAGAGGTCCCGATTTCTTTTTAGCAACCTCCGTCTCATAACTCAGAGCGACTACCGCTAGCATCAAGTTGAGAAGGTAAAATGAGCCAAGGAAGAGGACAACCAGAAAGAAAAATATACACCACGGACCAGAGGAAGATAGGACTAACTCATAAGGCCGCTCCCAAAAATCTAAAATAATCATTTTACAGCCCAATATTATGGGTTTTTAACATAACGTACTAATGTAAATATGTAATACTTATATGAAATTCGTATCAGTATCAGATACCTGTTGCAAGAAGCTGAAAGGTTGAGAGCATGGACAAGAAAATGTGATCAAAACTGGTCCAGCCATCATCAGGGTTCTCTGCCACATTCAGGCACACGAAGCCCTCGGAACACTCTCTCATTTCCGAACCGTTTCCGCAATTTTGAGGCTCCAACTTATAGTTTATTTATTTATTAAATCTTCGTAATGTAATAATGTAATGGGATTATGGATTATTTTGTCACAACTTTGATCAACAACTCACTGACCACTGATTTCCAACAGAGGACAATAGCATAATATGCATATCAATAAGGGTAAATCAAATACCTTTGGATATGCAGGATCCCTATCTTTCCAATGGGAGGGCGTATTAACCCAATTGTACCAATCTTTATCAGGATTGCCTGTACTGGTCGGCCTTGCACTTGTCCCAACATCTGCAACACCGTTTTGGATCAGGACGCATTTCTGACGAAGTTTCCCCATGAAAAGTTGTAAGGCAAATAAGGAGAATATCAATAGGCAAAAGAAATTGAGAGCCATCACTTCCAGCAACTGCACAGCAGAACTAAGAAGGGCATTTATCATTGTCTTCAATCCTGAAAGCACATAATAACAAGTATTTATATGAGCATTTCAGTGAATACACATCGTTACGACATGATATATTTAAGTGAATACGGGATGAGAAAGGTCCAAGTGTTTTGTGTACCTGGTAGCACTGAAACTGTTTTCACAGCTCTAAGAACACGGAAAATACGGAGCAGTTGTAAACTGCTAGAGGAGGACTCCTCCATCATCACCCCCATTTGTGTGTGTTCTTCACCTTTATTTGTTAGTAATACTTGAGCAGTAGTGATTAATCCAGAGCAAACAACAATAAAGTCCTAGTCTCAATATACATTTTAAATCAATATTCAATTAAATGCCCTTTTTAGCACATTCATGTAATAAAAAAGGCTAAACGAATGAGATCTCCGTTCACGCTGTACATTCACACTGCTACGCTAGTTAACATTTATTTACCATGATGTTCCACGCGTTTCTTATGTACGAAAATTTGTTGAGCGCAAATCCCCTTGCAATTATCTTCAGACACATTTCCGAGAAGTAGATTGCTAGAAAAAAGTACTCCAAGCTATCGGTTTCAGGATCAAACTGTTCCTTCACTCTGTGCCCGTACTCATCGAACTCATTAACCGACAGGGCAAGAGTAGCACAGTTACAGAGGATGGTGAAAATAATTAGAGTGTCAAAGTAGCGGTGACTTGTAATTTTAATTGCAAGTTTTCTGAGCGGATGCAGCGGGGAAAATATATATAGGGATTTGTCTGCGGTGTACCGATACACGTAATGCTTATTAAACTTTTTTGTAATCACGCAGAATGTCTGAAATGAATCCCAATTAAAGAATTAGTATCATCCGTTTATGAGCATATTTTCATAATTAAATAATAAAATAAACATTAGCCTATCCGCCTATCCCAAATTCTACATAAGCATGGCAATTTGGCAATCATACATCGTTAACAAGCGTAGGATCCACATCTTCCATCGGTACTCCATACAACTTTTTATTGTAGGTACAATCTTCGATCTTCTCTTCGTCGCTTCCGGGCTCTGGTGTTGGGGGTCTTTGCCGTTTACGCTCTGAGAAATTATTTTATAGAACAATAGTCAATAGTGAATAGTAAATGATTTGATTTGATGCATTGGATGGATGCAGCCATCCATATTACGTTACTTACTCTTGATTTTGATTACTACTAATATATTGCTATATTTTGGCTTACTAAATACATCTACCAATTATTATTATAAGTAAATGATTTACATGAAGGCTTACTTTTACGCTTCTGTGAATTATCCATAGCTGTTGACGTTTTTCTCCCATTTTTTACAGAATCAGGAAGTTGGCCCTGCTCACTTTTCCAATTTAACAGTTTATCCATTTCATTATGTCGTGTGTGTCGTGTGCAGTAAATAATATTATATTATGTAAATCCCAATTTCTCAATCTCTCACCACATTCTATACAGCAATATACACAATCCACACAACTTTGCTTCGGTATTTTATTACACTTTAAAAAAATTACCTGCCTATTTAGTAGTACTGTCACTGTCCACTCCACTGTGGTCACCTAGTGAAATGTTTCATCTGCCAGTTTTCGTTTTCACAACGCAGTTATTTAGTTGTGTTCAGTTATTTTATCTTTGTTACCGTAACTCCAAGGAGAAGAATAGAAGAATAATGAAGTTTTATTCATGGGATATATGGGATATAAGGGTATGTTATGTGCAATATTGTTAAGTGGTTAATAAATGTATATTTGGATTAACTCAAAATACAACCATACTACTTTTTGTGTATGTCAGTACCAAATGGAAATAGATGATTCTAACTGTATTTGTAATATATACACCCACACTACACATTATACATTTACCTATATACTTACAGTGTGTACCAACTACCAAGTACCAAGTACAACAAATACATATTTATATTTTTGCATGATAATTACCTTCCGTTTAGAGTCTACATATCTTCATAAGCACTGATATTTGTTTATTTTTAATGCAAATACTATTAATAACACATCTCTAACATATTATATGCATGTCATAAGAACACAGAGTATAAGCAATCCAACGTAATAAGTGTGTGCAGGAACATACTATTATTATAATAATACGCTGATTATAGCACACTTCAGTTCAGCAGATCTACAAAATACAAAGTTAAGACACAACAATCCATTTTCATTTTGTGCTCGTAAAGCTCGTAGAGTAAAAACGTCTACATGATTTTTATAGGTCGCTTAGTGCATTCCCAAATACAGTTGATGTACCGTCCGTTAGACATACTAACTGTGTTTCACGGTACTTACTATATTGCAATAGTATTAATAATACACTAACCTATTTTCGTATGAGTAAACGTTAAATACTTTACTTCAATTGTGGGTGATATCGTATTATTATGCAGATTTACCTTATTTCCCTGCGTTTTATCGCATAATTAGATACCTATCACACTAAATCCGTTGTTGAAATGTCCATTTATCTGTACAGGTATATATACAACTCTATGGACAGCAAACCTTAATTCACATAATTCTACAAGAGCAATAACCCGATAAACATGCTCCAACTATTTGTATTTAAATGTTATACCACATTTGAAAATCATTTCTCATTACTTTTCACTGCTTGACCATCATCAACAACTATAATTTCTATAAATCATATTGATTGCTATGCGTAACTATAAATTAGGTTCTCATCGCAGATTTTGTAAGGGTTCCGTCCGTTTTGCTATGCTTATAGCAATACTGGTCAAAATCCTGATAATTTTGTCAAAGTCACGATCCTGAATCTTTATGCAAATAATAATTTTAGTGCATTCACACACATTTAATGTTAATTCGTAATTCCTCTTTCTCTTTTGTTATTTGTACAGTTTGAGAAACTTTCCATTTTCATTCAGACTTATAAGAAGGGAAGATACTATCATGTTACTCCGTGATTTATAAGGTAATGGGGATGGAACAAGCTTCTGTAGAATTGCAAATCTAATTTACAGCTTACGCTTTGTTCGTATGACACATGATTTTACTTTAATGAAAATTATTCTCTTCGTGTGCTGTACTGTGCGTATTTACATGGATATGCACATATAAATTAGTAACTCATGACTCATGAGCAGAGGCTACTCGCATTTTAAGTTTACATAACCTGTTCCCTATGTGCAGGCATTGTATTTTGGACAGAGGAAATCTTCTATATATTTATTATAACTAAGTATCTAAGTTTAATAGGATTTTCATTTTTTTATAAGTTTTTATAAAACAAGCAATGTACGTAAATACAAGTGAAACATCAATCTTCTTTCACTGTCTGTTTATCTTTTTAGACCTAATGCTTAAAAGTACATACGAAGTTATTAAATAGAAGATACTTACGCTTTTATTTAATAAATATATTTGTCTTTCTTGGGTGCATGAAAAAGTAATAAGTAAGCAGTATTAACCAATTACTCTCCAACATACCTATTATAGTATGTATATGGATAAACAGTAGAGAGTTGCATTTAGTTGTTTATGCCTTTACAGCTCACTCGTGCCTTGAAAGCTGTAAAACCGCACTCTTAAATTTAAATGGTAGGGAATGACTTTGATTTCATCTTTTATTGCTATTTGGCTATTTTTTTTCCCAACCCCAACATTTAACGGCACAAGGTACAAGTGTCATATTATGAACAGTACAGGAACATCATCAGAACCTAAACAAATTACTTAGAGATTAGAAGCAATCTTTCACAGATAGTTTCAAACATTTAACAGCGACATGATTGAACGACTCGATTGTCATTCTGACTGTTACAAACTATGAAATCATGAGAATGACATATTCACAATCATAATGCGTCATAATGTCATGCATCTCACTCTATATGTTTATGCTATACTACTTATTCTTACAGTAAATACTAAATTAATACAAGTATCAATTTCATCTTACGATTAGGATAATCTTCCTTGAGGAACTCGAAAGTATAGTATAGTATGTAGTACTGACAATGAGTTAACTGAACTTCAAGCAAAATGCCAAGAGCTCTTTTCTTTCTGATCTGTGTGTAAGCATTATAATAATTCACTATAATCGCGGGATGACAAATAAGACGGATTCAGGCCAAGCCTAGCGAATTCAACCACCACTATGCGTGACAGTGTTGCTGACAATCTCTAAATCTCATAGTCACATGTCTGGTCTGAATACTTAACTCATGTTAAATTACCTGTCTGTCTGATCCCTATTAAATTGAGAATGTCTGTCTGTTTTCATAAATTATGTATGATTACAAGCTTTCCTTGTTTACTTACGCTAAAGTGTTTGCAGTTACATAGAGGGTAAAACCAAGTACCATAATAATATATACCAATTGTGTTTGTGTGCTTAGGAATGCTTACGTCTATGCGAAGTAACTACTCAAGGTAAGGTTTGTATCTGTACTTAAGGTAAACTATGTAATAAAAAATATACGCAAGTAAATAACTGTGATTTTCGATTGTTTCACTTGACTTGGCTCAAGAGTAAGAGCGACCATAATCAATTATGACAATTAGATAAACAGAGAATGAAACTTGAACTACATTTTCTTTTGTTTAGAGACACTTGAATTGCTTTAGTATGACATAGAAATGTATGATTAGTGATTAGATATTTGTATCAAAACTGAAAGGAACCTTCCGGAAATGAAAATGAAAGCGTCTGCCTACTTATCTGGTCTTCATACATTTATGCCTCCAGGGTGGGTAATTAAATCGGTATACTAGGTGAATATATCAATGCCATTGTACCATTACAGAAACATACTGAAATCCACATGAACTTGAGTAAAAAATGTTTTCATGGCTGCTTATACCAAATTCTATTCAATTTTGTTTGTTTATATGTGGTTTTATGCTTCTTCTGAAAGCGTTAGTAATTTATATTAACAAAAGACTTAAGAAAGAATACGAATGATAGTTCAGGCAAGTAAAGCTGGCAAAAGATCAGTTTTATTTAATACACTTTTTGTAATGCTACATAGAAAAATATAAGCTATTCTTTGCTCCAAAAGAATACTTCCAATACATCATAATATATGGGTGTGTCATCTTAAACGTGTATAGTCAATTTACAGACAATAGTAACAACCATGTAGTACAGTCAGTTTGTTTGATAGCGATAGAAAAAGCTTTGTATCAAAAACATTCAAAAATTATAAAAATAAATTCTGCAAGGTAATGGATTGAGTTCACCAAAACGACCCTAGTTCTTGTACTACATAAACTGGAGCTAACCATATTTACCCTATGTTACATAATTTGCAAAATATATTGTGTATTTTATACGCATCTAACTACAGTAATGTATATAGTTTGATCAAATCACAGATTCATAATACACGTGTTCTGGCATAAGCTGTCTATCTATAAAATAAGTCATTTTAAACATACTTGTACCATCAAAGCTAAGTACATTACAATAAGAACTCATGAAAAATATAGTTCAGTGTACATTGGCACAACTTACAGAAATGCCTGTAATAACATCTTTATAAATTAATTAAATTGAACATTTGGACTTTAGCTCATAATTGTTGGCTTCAATGCACAAACGAAAAGAATTGTTTGATTATCTCGATTGGCAAACGGGGCTTCATTCTCGCCATAGTTTCGAATTCCATCCACGCAAAACTCAGGAGTATTGAAAACTGACTCCATGATCCCTCCATTGGGATTTCTCAAGTTTGGATGTCTGTACATAACTTTCCCATCTTTCCGAAGTCTGAACCTAATTTACATGAGGCAAGATGTTACAGATCGATATTTTGAACAGTAGGAATAGTATCTAGCTATGTCTAGATAATTTAAGAGTTAAAAGAGTGAAATAAAATTCTTACTCGAGATTAACTTGTGCCAAGGGACTCATCAAAGGCACGACTTCTTTACTGAATGGAAACACAAGTGTAATATTCTTAAAGCAGTTGTACTGGAATTTCGGAGGAAATTTTTGGATGACATGCGGTCTCATTCTCGTCAGCTCTTCGTCTGTGACTTTGCTGTTCATATCGTTGTAAAGTACTGGTCTCCACTTTTCATCTGAAGATTCTATCGATACACATCCCCGTTTCGTCTTACCAGCACCAAGACTATAGATCTGATTTGGGCCACAACATTTTTGAATGCATGGAGTATCAGGAGAAGAACAGTCGGCTTTACATAAGAGAACTTCTACCAAGCTAGAGTAGATGCTGAGAATTTCATACGTACAATAAACAAAACACTTTAGAATAAGGAAATGCAGATTTTTGAAGAAAAGAAATTGTTTGCCATTCTTTCAGAGACTTACCCATTTATGCAATACTCCTTTGGACTAAAATATTCATTTTTGTACTTTAAGCCTCCATCGGTCATAAAAACGGGATTTTTCCCATTTCCATTGATCCCAGGTTTGTTGAAATTTTGAATAAATGCCTTTGTCCATTGGTTCTTACAGCCGAGGGTTGTAGTTTTCAATCTGTAGAAATTAAACCAATTCGTATTTACTTAATTTTACTTGCCTAATAAAAATAAATAAAAATAAATAAATAAAAATTGTATCCAGCAACTGAAAAAGCTTATAATACCGAAACATTGATATTTTGTTTGTAAGCATAAAGCTCGGAGCAGCCATCCATAAATATGATTTCGAGTTGTTTGTTTTGCTGAAATCATTGGGATTATTGTTTCTACAATAATGAGTAATCTCATCTTCCTCGTCAGCCAAAGGATTAATTTCACAACAAGTAGGAAGATTGGGAATCTTCATTGAGGGTAAAATAGCCGCTGACATAACGGAAGCCAATTGTTTTGCTGTGGATGAAATTGTTGTTGAAGATGATGCTACACTGTCGATTTGGTTAGGTTTTTCGGAAGTTGTCGTGGTAGTAGTAGTTGGTGCCTTGGTAGTAGTAGTTGTTGTTGTCGTGGGTGCTTTCGTTGTTGTTGTTGTTGCCTTTGTTGTTGTAGTAGTTGGCTTCTCTGTCGTAGTTGTTACAGGCTTTTTTGTGGTCATTGTTACAGCTCGTATAGTAGGCCTATTTGTGGTAGGTCGTGTTGTGGGCTTAGTCGTTGTGGTTGTTGCAGGGGATTTTGAAGTAGATCTCGATGTTGTTGTGGATGTTGTAACACTTTTTGTCATTGATGTCACAACACGCATTGTCTTCTCCGTAGTTGTTGGAGCTTTTTCTATTACATTAATTTAGCAATTAGAAAACTGGCATATTTTAATGGCAAACAAAGCTAACTATTAGTATTCTACCTTCTGGAGGTCCTGCACATAAAAACAAAACTGATTCATGCTCCTTGTTTGAAAATGGTTCTACTTCCCCATAATTTTTAACCCCGTCGATACAATAATTTAGCGTGCGAGTGTGAGTCGAAATTGCAATTTCTTGTGTGGAATTTGGATGCATGAGCCAACCATCTTTCCTTAGTCGAAATCTGTTGATGTTTATACCAAAACGTTTTACGATTACATTGTATTCTATGTACATATATACTAATTTTGTATAATGCATGAATATAATGTGTTAGCGAAATTACTCCAAATGAGGAAACGGTTTTCGTAAAACTTTGCCCAAAAATTCTGAGACTTTTTTGCCATAAGGGTAAACCATATGTCTTTTGGTAGCACATTCCGATTTGAAGCTTGAAGGATTCTTTTGTATGATGTGTGGCCTTAGATCTTCAATTTGGTACTCTAAAAGTTTCTTTGAAATATCATGGTAAAGGGCCGGACTCCACGAGTTATCTGAAGAGGCTTTATGTGAATCATCTACAGGAACGCATCCTCCCTTAGATCCGCCTATTCCCAAACTGTATATTTCATTCATTCCGCAACATTTCTGAATGCAAGGTGTGTCCGCGTCATCACAATTTGGCTTGCAAATAGTAATTTCTAATTGCTTCTCTTTGAATCTATGAATTCCAAAGGAGGAAATAAAAATGTAGCATCACAAAAATCATAACCATCAACAAAAATGAACTAGAAAGTTGTGTACAGATATCATTATTCATAGTGTCCATCATTACAGTACATGAGGTAACTTGTATTCAACTAAATTTTTTGTTCCGACCGGACTGGAATACATAATGTACTGTTTACATGTTCAGTGGATGTACTGTGAGTGTTGTATAGAACATCTTTCATAGTGACGAGGAATTCCCTTCAAGTAAATAGTAGAACTATAACAAAAATGCATTTATGTTCCTCTCTTATGTAAGTAGGTACATATAGTAGGTAAACGGATATACAAGGCTGGCAAACACTAACTCATCTACTTTCTTCAATTTGCTAAATTATAAGATCTTCTGTGGTATGTTTGTGTATGTCGTTTTTCAAGGAGGTACTCTAACCATAATTAGTTATGCAATCATCATTACGTATTACACTTACCACTTATTGGAGTGGAGAAACAAGTCTATTAAGTTACCTACCTGTGTCAGTTTTTCAACTTCATAAGTAGATTAACACAATATAAACATAATTGACAGCGTTTTTCTATGTAATTTGAGGAAATGTTAACTTTACGCTTACCCATTTATGCAATACTCATCCGGACGGTAGTATTCGTGTTTGAACTTCAAATAGCTATCTAACAAAAAGTGGTCGTAGCCATAGGTGGGGTTAGAGGAATTTAGCGATAGTCTTCCGGTGAAATTGCCAGATTTGCATTGCGGCACGTTTTTCTCCAATCTAAATAACAAGTACAAATTGTAATCATTTTTTTATAATATTTGATAATTGATTCATATTATTTGTGTTTCGGCAGAATAAAGTTTTTGAATTGAAAATGACAGAAATTCTAATGGATATAAGTATTGTTACTATATCTATTTACTATGATAAGATTATTGCTGTATTTTTAAAACCGTAAAATCCATATTTAAGTGAAATCTATGTTAATTTGCGGTTCTTGAAATGGCTACATTAAGTTAAGAAGTACAAATATGTTAGAAATAAAATGGAGAAAATTGTATTTTATATTGATATCAGTGTCTTATACATAAGTCAGCGTATTGCAATAAATGCTTTCCATAATTAGTAAAGTGTACATTCAAATTAGCCTAGCTTACTTAAGGGATACTTTAGGGATTGCCCTTAGAGCAACGATATGTAGTGGAAAATGGATTACCATTCATTGATCTTTAAATGTTGTCAACGGTCATGTTAGTATGTAATTAAAGTGTTTAATGGATCATTAATTCTTTAATTACCAATTATTTTAATGCACCTATCACGTAAAAGAACGATTAATTTACTCCATAAACATAACTTATACCGCGCTACAACAATGTTAAGCTTGTCTGTCATAACGTATTAAGATGAGTAATGCTATTGTTTCGTTATTGTAGCAAAATAAGCCTTTCCTATTTTCGATTTTCAATGACAGGTAGCTGGTACTTAAAACATTAACCTCCACATTTCCGTAAGACAAAGATTTAGCCGATAACCATTAAATACAGTGGCCCACCTACTTCCTGTCTTGTATTCTTCATACTTTATATCAGAGAAAACCGTGTAAGTCAATGCAATGGAAAAGTACAAGCATTGTAAATTGTAAAATAAATTTATTTTGTCAGTACAGGTAAATTTTTCTCACGATAAAGCCATTAAAATAATGAAGCGTAAGCAATTCCTGATGTCAGTGTCAGTCCGTATTTTGCTTGTATCCCTTTTCACTATAACAGTAGTTATTAAACAGGTACAACACAATATTGTATGCAATTGTAATCAATTTTACATACTAAATGTTATTATCTTACTGCTTATGTAGACATAAGCAATATAAATAAAAATATTTCCATGTAATGTATTTAATGGTATAAAGTGAAAATACTGAAAAAAAACTTTTCAATTGTTTTCCAATGGTTAATCAATGCAATACTAATTTATAGCTGCTGTACTGACTGAGCTTCTTATTTCTATGAACTTGGTAACAACAGGCTCAAGCAAGCCACATTATAACACTAACACTAAGCTTCCTTTCATATACTTATTTGAAAATACTATGTGCTTCCTAACTTGCAAGTGCAAATTAAGTCAAAATTAATATGCGCTGTCACTCAAGCTTACAGATAATTCGAGAGAGTTAAAACTACAATTATGAAAATTATAACTTTAATTTTTTTATTAAATTCATCAATTAATTTTATCTAATGTCTCACAATTACGTTATTGTTATCGTAATAGCTTGTACTGGTGCTACATTTAACTTCTAAGTAAACTTTTCAGTATCGCGTAAATCAGTTCATACAAATACTATTACGGACACAGGTATTTCTACGCATAAGACTTGTGTAAAACTAAAGTGAACTTCCCAATCATTATTATTTCGCATTAAATGATGAACACTGAAATGCATTTACTCGTACTACACATTATATGTTAAAGGAAAGTTGAAACTCGAAGAGGTAATTTATTTATCTTTCACTAGTTTCAAGAGAATATACAGAGATAGAATATACATTTATTAATGTACCTTTGTTTTTCACAATATAAATTCAATTCCATACAGCTAGCTGTATGGAATAGCTGCAGCTCTGACATTTAAATAGCTGCAATAAGTATAGTAATAACTACCAGGAAATTGAATATTTACCCTAATCTTCTATTCTTTCAAAAGTAAATATATTTATTTATGTAGTTGCTAAGTGTGTGACGTAGCTAAAGGTTCGTTGACGCTTGTATGCAATGTCCTGTCTAAGAGAAGGCATCAGTACTTTTTCATCCATGATACAGAAAGAAAAATTGAAAAAAATAACCAAACTGTCAAGTAACATTAGTTTATTTGTTTCTTGATTGATTTTTTCCCATTGGTAAAATTCGATGTTGTAATATATTCTATTGGTGAGATATGGATGCACCTATTATGCATATCATGTAAGTATATATTGTAGGTACCTAAAACTTGCAGAGCACAACAATGAAATAATAATTGAAGCAAGTGTCATTAAAAGGAAAACATACAGCATCTGTCTGACCAGACCAGTGACCACAAGTAAGTAAATACTCAACTGCAGTACTGCACTGTTATGATTGTGATACTTACCTATCCTGTTCTTGTACACTAAGCATCTACAATCTATGCCAATTATTTCAGAGCAGATTGTGTTATAACAACTATAACTGATGATGGTGTGTGGTATGTGTGTGTTGCTGCATCACTACAGTAACAAAAAATATCCATTTGACTACTTATAAGAGTTGTATTGATTCTGTTGGCTCAGCTTTCTTTATTCATTTTTTCCAATAATATATCTACATAACATAATGCATTTGCCTATTATGAATACATTTATTACATAAAAACTCATCACAGAAAGGTGGCCAATCAGGTATGCTATCTCTGTCTGCATCTAGATTGCACACTGATACACAGATTGAGGAAAGGAGCATTGCATGACACTAAACTTCTATGCAAACTTTATTTACAATTAGATACTTTTTACTTTGTTATCCACGTATTTGTGCGAAAAACATGATGTCTAAGTGATTTGCAATTTGTTCCAATATTTTACCTCAAGTAAATCAACAAGAAGCACAAAACTACAAAACTCACTTTTCAGTTTTTGCTCACAATAACATTTATGTAATAGACAAGTTGAATTGTTTCTATCTGGTCATCTATACATAAATATTACAGAACCGTTATTTTAATGTTTCAAATCCAATGACTTACTAAGTTCTTTGGGTATAGCATTCGAAATATTATGTTTATACGAAGTCAATATAGTGGTAAATACTACTTACTCGACATAAATAACATACGAGATTTTGCTATTCATATAATGTAAAATTAATTGAATTGCTTACAAAGTCATGTATCGGCATTTGGAAAAGTAGACTGCTATCTATAATATCTAGTACAATCTAAGTCCGTCCCTGGTACTGTCCATGTCAATAATATATGTAATGCTATGTACTTACACTGCATTATAAGATCTGTATTGGAAAACGGTTGATCTATCTACTATACTATTGTCTATATACATATACTTACATATGAGTAGTTACGGACGTATGCGTTAAAATTGAAACATTCAATAATACCACAACCAACTCCTATTATTTTTACCACCCGGTGAACTTATCTTTAAACATTCATGTCCAAAATGAAGAAATCACAATGAAATGAAATACTTAACTGAATACAACAACACAATGGAAAAATATCTTACTTGAATTTAGTATTTTCCTTAGACACAAATAGATGTCCAGGAACATTCCACACAGAGGTCTTTGACAATTTCTTTCCTTTTGAAGAACCATCACTTCCGCCGCTACTACAATGGTACACAAACTGATTATCACTGCTGACTTTCAGATTACAGCAACTAGGCAATGAAGGTCCAGTAAAATATTCCAGCTCTTCACTTGATCGTAAAAGTCTTGTCGAGGATGTTTCATTTAGCGTTATTGTATTATCTTCTGTAAAATTACTAGTAAAATTTGCAAGTGAGTCTATGTCTATACTATTTGTATTTCTTAAGAAGGAAGATTTATCTCCTATGTAATTATACGCAAATACCACTGCGGCCGGGATTAGCGTGGCCAAAAGTGCCCCCGTACTCACTGCCATCGTTTAATTGGTAGAAACAAAACACAATTCACTATGTATATATGTACACTATGTGTAACTAAAATCAGTTACTAATTTTCCATTCGAAGGATTCCTATTCATAGAAACTACCCATCAAATAAAATTCACATTGCACTGTTTTACTATGCTATATTTAGTAACAACCTTTTTAAGTTAATTTGCAAAATCTGCATGGCCAAATTTATTTAGGAAAAATTTGTCTTTACACATATAACGAAATTACGTAAATGAATATTCACACAAAAGCAGACCAGAACTGACTAGAATAAAGTAAGAAGAGGAAAAGATTCATATATGTCAAATTGCAATCGTATGCAAATGTAATTTAAACTAAAGTAAAGCAACTCTCACTCTCTATGATTACGACAACTTATAACTTAGAGGCAACAACCACAAAATGTAACTAAAGTGCCAACTCCAAGCCAAGTTCTTTAACTAACGTTAACGTTTGTAAACGCAATTCAATTCAATGTACCTACAAACTACAACCAAACATAGTGCGACTCAATGTTCGAATCTATGTACATGTGAACATGGATAAACTATAAACTCTCTTCTTGCCTGTAGTCAAGTCAAACTGAACTGACGACAGACGTTCACAAAAATATTCAATATCCATAAGAGTACTGAATAGGTTCTTTCTAAATGTTTTGTACCTCGTGTCCAAGTAAAATGAGTACTGTATTGGAGAATGGATTTAACTATCTAATGAACTTTAAACAATAATGATACATATCTATCTATACGTAAGAAAAGTAACATAACATAAACTATAAACCTTTATATGTATTAAGTACTGTATACATAATATATACTTATTTGAGAACAGTTAACATTCCCTACAGATCCTTCCGTAAGGAAAGCAAACTTACTTAACTACATAACAAACTGCAGCATTCAAATTGCGTAGACAGACACCTTTCCTACTTATAAAACTAACAAAGCCATGTATGAAAGCATGTACAGGGCTAGCCAAAAAGATGTCCCCGTAGTCTAGGTCATCCAGCTCCTAAAATAATCCTCCGGTACAAATG
>JAQFYC010001782.1:0-30723 GCA_034694165.1 Tomocerus mixtus | reverse complement strand
ATAAGGATATTTGTCGTAATTATGCAGCAATACACTCACTCGGGCGGGCTGTATACAGTGGCTTGGCAGTTTTTACTATTTATTTTTACATTCTTATACCTTAATTTCTATATACCTTTATAATTAGTATTAGTAGTATATGTGAAATAGCCCTATAGGAACATTAGTGTCCATAGTCCCTATTCATATATGAAAATAAGTCAAAATATCTGTGCTCTAATTTATAAAACAAATTTTGCTAAAACTGATGATTCCATACGCATATTCCTATATTTTATGCGTATCGCATTACTTAAGAATTCAATCTGTTCTATTCTAACAACAAATTATAAATAGATTTTAATTGTCAAGCGCCACAATCGTTTTTTTCAGCTAGATGATAATTATATATTAAAATATTTGACAGATAAATGATATGAAGCAGGTAATACATGTATAAATAACAGCATGCACTTTAAAAGTAACAATTTTCATTTAAGAAGCACGGATAATAAGAAAACATCAATTCATGAAACAGCAACCTTGTAGAGAATATGAAAAAACATATGCAATTGTTTTGAGTACAATGATTCATAACTGAAAAATAAATCGAAAACCCAAAATTTTACGGCAAAAGAGTTTATAAAGTTTTAATAGTTGTTCTTCTAAAGATGATAGCAATACGATTACATTTATTGCAATAAGTAAAGAAAGTGAGCCATTAGTTTCATCTTCTTATTAAATAGTTGGATTCTTTACCTATGTAATATCTTCCGTTAGAAAAAGTAGTGAAATGGTCTGAAACTTTATTCAGATCAAAACTGGCTCTTATTTGTGTAACTAAGCCAAACTTTCAAAGAAAGAAAATCCTTGTCCATCAGTCAGTAGGTAATGCCAAAGCAAAATACAGTATACCAACATAGGCGATAAAAATCTCCGTATTATACGTTATGTAAGGAAATGCAAAAGAAATGAAAAGAACATTTTCCTACATCCGTCCATTCTTTCCATGAATGAGTGTTATTAAGACCCATTTTGTTTACCTTCTCTCCTCGCTATCGCTTCTCGGTAACTATTTCATTCTTATCAAATTAGTATTTGTTTGGAGATACTTTTTATTACTTCTTTATGTAAAAATGTGGTTCCTGGAAAGTTTATAGGTAGTACAATTGCTATAAGAGTGCTGTAGTACCTGTAGTCGTAGAAGTCGTCGACTAGATTCAAATTGTCATTAGTTTTTAGTAGTTGGCAAGGCTTTATTAAAACAGATAGATACATTAAATGGGACAAGAAAGTTTAATTTGTCTTTTCTTGTAGGATTCCAGGAAACAAGCGTAGGTAGTAGAGACAATAGACGTTCTATGAACTAAAATTGCGAATGTTCTCGCAATTTATTTGTCAACCAATACGGGCATACATTAATGTGTAACTAAACAAGGTAGGTAGGTATTTCATTTATTAAGCGCGAGAAAACTATGTGACGCGAACTAAATAAAGTTACGTAGAAGGTAAAAAGTTCTTTTCTACTAATCTTCCTTAAGAAATAAGTTATGTAGAAATATATTCCTTACCTACAACTACAACAACTACGTTACCTGTACTACTTATATGTATACAAATTGGCGTATGCAGTAAAAGTCACTTACATTACCTTTATCCTTATAAATTGTGTAACCCTGTAGTGGGCTTGTACTTTGTAGGTTCTTTTGGAGATTGCTTCTAAAAATTGTATGTACTGTATATGAGTATACGCCAATGAATATGTAGGTATTTAATTATGACTGCCACGCGTATGTGTTATATAATCCACGGCTTTTCTCTTTAGGAATTCGGCCAAAGCGTAAGACAGAGTAGTAAATAGAGTAGAAGTTTTTTGCCTTCATCTATGAATGCCCTTGAGTCATTTAGCATGACATATATGACAGTAAAGAAAGTAAAGGAAAGGTCCTGAAAGTCTCCTCATTGAAATAAACTTTTTCATTTTGCAAGCAGCTAGCAATTTAATTTAGAGCTTTTGTTCAACCTTTAAACAAATAAGTAAGTAAGTAGTTCAAAGTAAATACGAGAAGCCTGTCTAATGAATTATATAACTACTAACTACCAAGGTATTTAATTCATGGCTGGAATTATCCTCTACGGGATTACCTTTAACATTTCCCGTGATTTCCGATTTTGTAATTACATACGCAAGGAAATAGACAGGGAATCTAACTTTTGAATGTATGACAGAAAATTCAATTTATGAATAATTAACTATCAGTCTTTAACTTAAAACAATGCATTTCTTGTAATAGTTTGCTAACTGATCTAATTTAATTAGGAGGTAAGTTACCAAGTATTATATGCATGATCTAGTTGTAAAACAAGAAACATTAATTTTCACTTACAGCTTTGTCTTTCATTCTGTAGACTCGACAAAGTAGAAAAGCGTGTTGGCCAACGACTGTAGATATATTTCTTTGGACACTATAGTCAAAATATGGCATAGTTGAAGGATCTAGTGATTCCTCTTCATCATCTGTTGTCGCTGATTCGTATTGACTTAATAATTTTCCTGTTGATGAACTCGTCCCACCTCCAGCTGTAAATAAACAAGAACATATTTTATTAATTTTGCCATCGAATACTTGTAATTAAAAATTTATGAATTTTTTGTACTTAATTTTGTAGGTACATTCGGAAACTTGGTCCAGGGTATTTAAAATTGTTGAGATTAGCTTTTAGTTTCGTGGGTATAATTAATTTAATTACATGTTTTTGTGTTCTCCAAACGTTACTCTTTATCGTTGATTTAAGAGTTTAAAAACTAGTATTTTATTGTAAGCTTAGTCTTTTATCTTTTTACTTTACAAGAAGGTCAAGATCGCGTAAGGAACATAGTGTTTGGTTTAATGCAATTGATATATTTTTCATTTTAATGTCATTACCATTATTAACTAGCCAAAAATAGAAAATTGTATGAATATGACACAAGCATGCTATAAGTAGTACCAGTACCGATACAATATCATACTTGCAGTGGAGTAAATAACTGAAATACAATTATTATCTAAATTTAAACAGGAAATACTTAAGACTAATGAATTCCCTGAAGAATAATGTTCATACATGGTTTATACTATGCAAAATTCTGTATTTTGTATCTAGTAGTATGGACATTAGTTCTACAGTTACACACTGCGTAATTATATCGCAAGCTATTTCGTTGATATTTAAGAAATCTTGACAACTGCGACTCTCTTGCACAACTGCTCTAGAAAAAGTAAATAAAATGGTTCTATGGCGAAGTAATGGGAGAAGTCTTATTAACTCTGACCCTGGCTGTGACAATATGTACATTCCACTTGAATCTGTATGCAAAATTGTAAAAAGGAAGAAGGCTATACTATATAACACCGTACTGTATGTACTACGTATACATATACGGTATGAGTAGTACACACAGCAATTGAGGAGAAAGCAATGTTAGATTTTGCAGTAAGTAAGTAGTTGGCTTGGCTAGGCATAATATTCTGTATTGGAAATGTTAGAGGAATGGCAATTCTCTTTCGTACTTCCTCTCTGTGTAAAGTAATAGTAATTCCACTCTGTACATTTATTTACTTAAAGAAGAAGAGAAGACAAGTGGAGTGGATTGGAGTGAGTGAAGTATCAGTATGAGATTCAACTCAAGTTTATTTTCACTTACTACATACTGTTCGTATATTAAATACTATACGTAGGCATATACACTATATAACAGATACAAATATATTTTCAGTGGATTGCATACAAGTAAATGTTTAGACAAGACAGGACAGAAGTAAGGAAAGGGACTCAAGGAGAAAGCAAAGGAGAGCACTGCATAATATCCTTAGAAGGATGGGATGGCGTGGCATGGCATGGCACTGTACTGAATTTCTCCTCGTTGTTTCATGAAATGTCCATAAAAGAATGTCGGGAAGTATTTTCGTATAAAAAGTTTAATTAAGTCACAAGAGGACGTTTTCCATATACATAGTTCATAGTGGAGAAAGTAAGAGAAAGTAAAGTAACGCAGGAACCATCTGCGTCTCCCCGTGCCAGGCCACGCCACGCCATGGCTTGACATTATTATGTAGTTGAGAACAACTGAGATTTTCTTCTTCGTCTTCTTCATTTTGCTTGCTACTGCTACTGCTACACTTACATTACATTACACATTCTACTCCTACTTCCTACTGCAACAATATAATGTTGCTCCTGGTAATAATATGTAGATAATAATAGGGCGAACATATTTTGCATTATGAAACTACTATACATACTATAAGGATCAAAGGGAAGCTTTTGCTCTGTGTTCTTCTGTATCATGTATTAGTACTACAGTATTATGTATGTACATAAATACATACTAGTTAATATAAGCCAGTAATTAGCTATATTAGCTAAGAGACTCAACTCAACTTAAACCAAGTCGAGTCACTATCGCACTCAAATAAGGAACTCATTAATCAGAGTCACTCTCAAACTAAAATCCACCACTAAATTCAACCTCCTAACTAGGAGGCAAAATACTTTAGTTTGTTTTCCCTTGTGAAATATTATTTTTCAGCCTTTTTCGTTATACTAAATACATACTATCCCGGCCTGGTCTAGTTATAAATTGTTCGAGGAATTTAGAATAAAGTAAAGCAAAAACTATCAACTTTAACTGTGGGGGAAGATTATATTGGTAAAAAGGCATTCTCTCTTAAATACTATACAAAATATAATGAGTGGTTGAAAAATAGAGATTACAGTCTTCACAGTGCACTTAGTCATGTAAAAGAAAATTCTGTATATTCACCATATCACCATATACTGAAGATTGTCACTCATGATTCAAAATTTGAAATTTAAGTGAGAGTCAAGTGAAAGAATATCATACGCAAAATGGTCTACCTCAAGTTTAGTTGAAGAAAAACCATAAAAGGGAAAGGACGCAAGAGTTTTGCTCATAACTAGAGCTAATAACTTGAGTTGACACATTCTTGATGCGGACGCACCTGATTATTTGTTCTCAAATGTTTTACAACCTTACGGTATAACTTTCTCTTGCTTTCTCCACCTTTTCTCTTTAGGATATATCCTACGTGAGGTAAGCTTCCAACTAAATCTAATAACATCACATCACATCATTTTCTTCAAGGAGCTTACCACAATCTCTCCTCTTTACTTTATATTTCATCATATTACTCATTTTGTCATTCCTCCCTTTCTCTCTTCTCTCTTTCTTGTTTCTCACATCAATTAAGTCAACCAGCTCTTCATTATGTCTCCTTCTTCCTCCAATTTACTTTCACTAGACTTCGATTAGCGCTCCATCCCAGCCAACCTTCTGCCACAACATGACAATCAACTTTCTACTTTCTCTTTCCAGACTTCCTATTACTTCTTATCACTTGACTTAAACTAAACTAACAAAGACACTATACTATACCTACTTTCTCTATAATGCTATAAATACACTTTCTAGATTGCCAATTCAAATGGGCCCCAACTCCAGCCAACTAATAAATTTTGCAATCTTTTTTATTAATAGTGAATTTCATACGTCAAGCAAAAGAAAAACCAAAGTCAAGACGCACATCGGTCAGTGACACCTTTCTCCAGCTTCAGCTCGGGCCAATTTACATATTAAATTAATTTTTGATTCCACGAAAGGAAAAGAAAAGATGTTCTTACAAATAAATCGATTATTTACGCTTACCTTCTTCTCTCTCTCTCTCTCTCTCGTCTCATAACTTCACAAACAGTATGACTCTGAGCGATAAATCAATTAATTTGAAATTGAAATGTGGGCTGCTAAGCTGGATAACTTAAATCAATTCTTTTAATAATAACTCAACCTCATTTCTTCAAATGCATGCATACCTCCTGCCTCCTGTCTCTTCTGCTGACTACTGAGCAGCTATTTCTCAACTTGATTGAAAATCCTGAATAGAATATACTAGAACCTACGCTAGTTTTGCTGATAACTATACATATAAGCCATGCCAGAATATATACAGAATTCATTACTTGTTTTCAATATTATTCTTTGCGCACAATAGTACAGGGTATTATTTTTTTATGTAAAGCAAACCCTATCTCACAAATGGAAACTAAATAAATATAGTAAACAATCATAACTTTCAAATTATTATCAATCTGGACTACTGAATGAAGTAATTACGCATAACAAACTTTGCTGAGGTCCAAAATATCGTCTTAAAGGCTAAAATGGGGAGGAAAACAAGCAAAGCGCCCAATGAGTATGATAGAAAATATACGGGGTAAAAAATCTTTTTGCAATTGTAATTGTAAAATATATGATAACATAAAATAATGAAAAGTTAAACTTCCATTACAGTTTTGCTAACAGTACATATTATTATAATTATCTACTTTCACACAGATGTTGTAACCACCAAATACAATTTCAATCGTATCTAAGTTAAAAATTATTTTTTATCAATTTCAAAAATAGCCAATTCCAATAGTTTATTAGTAAACATTACTTTTGGAGTGGCAAAAATGACAACGAAAAATAAATGTGGCCTAGAATATACTTATTTAAAAGACTAATTTGCACTCATGTATATTTGTATGCCATTTGTATGTATTTCTAATTGTTTTATGTTAAGTATAATTTTGGTTGTAACGTCCTTTGTGGGAGACCAGCAAGACTGTTAGCTGAACAAAGTATTGACAATAAAGCTTTCAAATCAAATCAAATCAAATTTGCATGTATGAAATCAAAATAAATAGTTTCTAGCGAAGTACTCCTATCATAATAAAACTGTGCTTATTCTTAAATAATGTTTTTGGTGAGCTGCTTAGTGAGTTGAATACCATAAGTGCATCTCATCTCGTATAGTGAAACGTTAACTTCAAATTCAATTCATTTCCAATCCCAATTCACAGTTTTTAAGCAACTCCAGCTATCCTTGGGAAGATATCTAAGTCTTAAGTTAGAGAAGGACTATAATGGTAACAACATTATGACATGATTTGTGACGCTCTTCCTCAAGCTAGCCAATAAGTAAACAATAAATACCAGCTCAAAATACTTTTGCTTTTGTTTACTGAAAATGTAAGCTTATGAGGGAGAAAAAACGAAGAATTTCACACAACAGAGCACCCATCACGATCACATCACAACATAGCTGTTGTTATTATTAGCATGGTATATCTATGTATATTTCACTTCATGTGAAAACCTTCACATTGTTTTTCCTTTTCGTTTTACCGATTTTGCTTGCACGCTACCGTCAAGTCTCGTCGTCATGCTCTATCAAGCGAATACCTAGACTCTAGACTTGCGATATATGTACAACCAAACCAGGGAACCGAGATGATACTAAATTAGAGTGCACTACAACGCTTGCTACTAAAAGCTTAGATATTTATACTATGCTGTGTATTCCTGACGCTTTCCCTCTCTCTCTCTCGTCTTCTTTTCCTTGACAATAGGAAATTGCTTGCAGGATTCTGATGACATGACAGTATGTCTTGTCTTATGTGACCGTGACACTGAAGTTGAAGATACGTTAACTTAAGTCAATGTGACTTGACTATTTTATCCAAGAGAAGGCGAAGGATTTATTCCATTACTTAAGGATTGCGTATCAGCAGATATCTCGGAGTTACAAGATTTTCTTGATACTGTGCAATATACCTTTTAATTTGTCTAACGCATCCTTTTTATTGTAGATAGTAGTATCTATTTGATATTTACTAACTACATAATCTATGCAAATTAAGTGGGACGCAAAATAAAAAGATACTTAATTATTACGCATTTTACAATGAGAGATAATTTATTTACACAATGGACGACGATATGGCTAGACTACCTGCATACTTCTTTAATGTGTAAATTAATATTTGATACCATATAATTTTGGTTGGTATATTAGCGTGTATGCAATTTTTTCATTTTTTAGCCAAAAACATTCATTCATTATTGTATACTTGTATAAAAAGGTAGGAAGAACTCAATTCGTAAAGAAAGTGAAAACGTGAAGCTTCTTTGAAAGAATATTGAATCCAATAAACAGACGGCAAACACCAATGGAAACACACCAACTTATTTGTATATACTTCTTTGATGCTCCGGTAAAGAAACGATTTAAGACGAATGTAAGGTACCGGTTTAATAAGGTATTTTATTTACCTATGTATTAGGGACAAAGCAATTTCATTCAATCATTTCTAACTGATGTATGCAGTATTTAGTAGGTATCGGAAGAAATCTTCTATAAAAATATTAGAAATGTAGCTATAGGAGTTGTATGAACCAGCATACCATAGAAATCGCCCTCATTTAACTTTTCGTTTGATCTACCCGAAATAAATTATGGAGAACGAAGTTCTAGTTTTAGTCTCGTTTTATTTTCCTTATGTATTCCTTCCAACAAGCTCACGCACGTTGTTCTACTGTCTGCAGTAAGTAAACGAAAGTAAAGTTTGTATTGAACATTTATTTACTATACACGTGTACCATGTATGTATACATAGTGAGTAAATATTTGTAAATCAGAAAGAATTTATTACGATATACTGCATACATGTACTACACTAGCATAGATACATATAGGTACATGTATGTGGATATAAAGATACTTTCTTTGAACGGCAGAGTTTATAATTCTATGGAAGAATTCCTTTCTCCTTTAAGCGTAACTCATTTTCATTTAACGTTAATATAGTTCAGTGCTCTCTTGTCTCCCACACTTGATCTCTACAATCTGGCTTCACATAAATAATGTTATCTGTAGAGAAGCAGAAGACGAAGTCTGTTGGAGCCAGAAGTGATATTTTTGAATTTATGTAGAAATAAGATATGCATTTAAAGAAATGTGGCACACTTCTTCCTCCAAAAGCAATCCAATAGAATTTCTACGTACGTAATAGAAATAGAAAAATGGGGAGAGAAGTCTGACTGAGTGAGTTGACTGAATTGAAGTCACGACTGCGACAAGTAAGCTGATTTATAGCAGAGAAATGATGTTTTTGGTGCGTGAGGACAATGGAACCAATAACCTTATAATCGTAATAGAATTGTTATGTATTCGAAGACTTTATGGCACAAAGCACAAAGACAAGGAGAGAGAAGTCAATTCAACTCAACTCAAGATCAGAAATTGGAGAGCTGGACACACTTGAATAATGGACATAAAAAATGTGATAAATAAATAAAGTTGACTGGGCAATATTTTAGCATTTCCTTTAGGAAAATAGGAGCATATGAAAATGTTGTGTGTGGATAGATGGATTGTTCCCCGCTTCAATTCTCATTCCTTTTTCACAGCATTTCTCTTCCATTCGCTTAGTTAGAGTAGAAGAGGACAAGACAAGACAAGACATCAACTGGACTGGACTGGACTGAAATGGACTGAGTGACCTGGCCTGAGATGCGTGCGTGATGCCTCGAGTTGAGATATGATGGAAAGAAAGCAAACGGAATGGCCATGCCAGACAGACAAGGCAACTCATCCATTTCTTATGAGGACATGAACTGATCGAGGACCACAGCGATTATATCTACAATACTAGGAAACATACCTACACACACAGAGATAAGATCTTCGTCTCTTATTTATAGAAACCGTATCGTAAACGTACATGGCCAGTGAAAGTCCAGTGCAGTGAAAGCAAAGTAAATACATTCTTATGTATGTCTGATATAATAAAGAAAACCATTACTAACCATTCCGCTTACTTATCAGCATATATTTGTTTGCTTTGTTTAAGTACTATAGTAAGAATAAGTGGCCAGAAATTGTATGTGCAAGACTTTCTCTTCCGTTTGGGGAAATACTACTAGTATTAAATTAAAAGTCTATTTTCCAAATGGAAGCTAACTCTTTTTGTAAATCCAATACCTTCCATAAGTGACCTTGGGACACTGTGAGATAAACAAAAGATTGATGATTTGCGATTCAGTACTCTATGTACTCCAAATATTTTCTTAACATTGCTCTATTTATTTTTTAGATCATTATTTTACAGAACTGTTAATGCTACTTATACAAAACCTGCAGCTTTTACAATGATTGTCATAAATGTTTAATAGTGAAAATATGACGTTTGGGGTATAAGTGAAATTAGAGTAAATTGATAATTTCGGCATAATTCAAAAGAATTCTTATTGGCTACATGCACGTATTTGCCAAATGAAAATGGCGAAAAATTCATATTATCTGTGATTAACTTTATACCAGGCATTTCTGAGTACACAGGAAACATGTCAACAGGCTCAAAAATGTCTGGTTAATATCACCTAAAGATGTACCATGATTTTTTACAGATTATAAATTAACCTGTGGGGAACTGAAAACCTATATGTGTATGTGGACTTTCTTGTAACTCATACTGTATTAAACCACGTAAATGCGATGTGAAGTTATAAGTTGGGATAATAGAATAATTTTTCTATACTTATATTATTATGTAATATAAAGTACAGATATACGTAGTTACAATATCTTTGGAATAAGAAATGCACTAAAATAACATATAACGTACCGCGTACGTACAGTAACGCTGAAGATGGATGTGTGAGAGTGAAAACGAAACGGCTAGTATATTACAGAAGAAGAGAGTGATTGGAGTCGAGAGTGAATTTGACGGGAAAGCCCGTCGCAGCATGAGACTCTATTATCAAAGGGAAGATAGCGAGTCCAGGGTAGCTTAGAAAAACACCTGGAGGAATAATTGTGTTGGGATGAATCTACATAGTCCCTGTATATTATTTAGAGGGGAAGCGATAGATTTCCGTTTCTTTCTGTATAAATGGATAATAGACGGAGGAAAGGATTCTTAGAGTCAATAGTCTTCAATATATCTTGAATGATCGAATTGGAAGTCCATATAAAGAACAAGTCAACTCAAAAAGCAGTAGATCGACGAAAGTGAGAGAAACTCTTTCCTAGAAAAAGTTTTTCCGCAGGGGAACCAAAAGGAAGGGAAAGAAATCAAACGGAAGTCTCTTTATAGGAGAAAGCCAGGGTTGCAGAAACCCCGGGTTTTTGCACTAAAACCCACAATCCAGGATTTTATTTTTTTAAACCTGGTTTAAAGGGGTTTTGGGTTTTTTATATTTCTATGTATGAAAAGTTACCTATAAAGTAAATGTGCATATTGTGCAATATTGATGTTCTCTTTTGTATTTTCGATGTTTTTAAAATTAAGTATGCGGTAAAATACCAAAAAATATTATAGTACTATCAGCTGTAGTTAGGGCTAGTAGTAGCTACATGCTAGATAAACTTATTTGACATATTGAATAGTAGGTGTTGTAGGAAAAAACCCAAAACCCCGGGTTTTTAACATTTCGTGGGTTGTGTTTTTTTGTAAAATGACCAAAAAACCCTGACCCATAAATACCCGACCCACAACCCTGGAGAAAGCCAAACCAAAATAGAAAGTTGAAGGCATGCGTCTAATGCGCATACTTACATTACATATGTACACTTATACAATATAATACATACAGTATTATTACACATATATGTACACATTTTGTAAGTTAAACCAGAAATACATACATACATCCAATATTATCCTTTGTACGTTTGCATTCTGTCTGTCTGTTCTCTAGTATATAAACCCAAACACACATGGACAATGGTATTATTATGTATCTTCTTCTGTATGTGCGGATATTTGAAGGAGGGAGATGAATGGAGCCATGGGATTGCGTGTACGCGCAAAACTACGATTAGGGTAAGTGGTGCGGGCGAAAAACCAGAAACTGATGATGATACATTGTAAGAATGAATGTAATAAGTCATGTGTAAAATTTCTCATTCCTTTTTTCGCATAGTTTTCTATCTTTCCCTCTATCTATAGGCCAGGCTCCATTACAAACTTACTTTTTCTCCCTTCTTATGGACTACTGCTTAGCAATGCATTCTTCCATACATAATATTGGCTTCATTTGCTTTCTCATCTTACACTAAGCTCATCCAACTATACATCTCATCCATTTTATGGCAAACTTTAGTATTTATACCTTGCGTTTACTGTTCAGCTACTTACCTCAACTTATGCGCTTAACTTACCTTGCTTTATAGAAAAGATTTAAGATTTAAAGTGCTTTAACTCTATACATCAACAGTCTTAAGTCCTAACTGCCTAACCTATATCATTTAATCTCCTATTTCCCTACTTATGAGTTTTCTAATATTATGTTTAATAAAATAGATTGTGGTAGAATTCACATAATTAGAAAAATTATGCGTACTTTCTACAGAATTAAGAGTAAATGTAAATTAAGTTATATAGAACAGTTATCAAATGTATTTTGACATTCAATGTGTTCGATTCTCAAGTGAAACCTATTGTAGTGTGTAATTCCCACATAAAAATTAATACTTCGGAAAGCTGCCAATAGACAACAAAGAAAAAGTTTAAAAATTGAATTCGTGTAAGTATATGGTGTGTTAAAATTAAGTCACCATAACACATGGCACTTTTTCTGATAACAAAAGTGTAGATATAAGATAGGTAATCGAACCCGACAAACCCGTTCTTTAAGCTTAAGCCTTCTATAAAAATATTACGTAAGTATATGCTTTAGTGTTACAGGTGAACGAAACTTGAAAGGATAATCGCATTATCGCATAACAATAGCCAAACATTTATTTACACGATTAAGAAGCTTTCCCTATCAGAATCTAATAATAGAGAATCCTTATAATATCCTTATAAGCATAATAATGCGGTAAGTACTAAGTATTATCATCTCTATATGTATTATGTACCATGAGAAGTAACTACCTAATGCAAGTATGTTTTTTATGAAATAGTACAATGTATAATGATGGAATTAACTTGTATACATATGTACTATATCAAAAATCTGCTTATAATATTCACATAAACTAAGCCATGCACGATTATCCCTTTGATACTAGTTCATTCTTTCCATTTATAATCTTTAAGCATCTATACTGTTATTACTACATGTCAACCTCGTAAGAATCTACGGTACATACTTACTCACTTTATTCTTAATGGCTCACACATTTATTCTTTACCTTGAATATTTAACCCTTTCTTCTTTTGTTAAATATTATTTAGAATATTGTAATGCAATTCAATAGAACTTGTTAGCCAAAGTTCTAATTCGTTATTACTTAATTGTGGAAATTCAATAAGTTGAGTGGTTTACCTATATAATCTGAATATAGGAAACTACAGATATGTTTATATGCTACAACGTGTTCCAAGTTTATGCAAAATAGGATTCAACCATTGAACAGTGAACTGAAATCACATTCACGGTTTGAATGTCCTTGTATTATTGTCCTTGGATCAATGTTCCAAGACGGAACTTCAAAAGAATTGAAAATACCAACCCCGTATATGTATATAGGTAAGTACATACAATGCATTTCTTTGTGACGTTCTTTTATGCTCGTCACAAAGTATTAAATCTGATAAGTAGGTAATGTAACGGTTAAACTCTATTGGTTTCAATCCAATTTTTTTGAGCGCTTTACTTACAGGAAGTGAAGCATAAAAAAATTGATGCCAACTATTCTCCTAACTGACAAGCCCCCGCATTTGGCAGAAATCGCTTACATAACAAATCCAGAATATAATATCGTCTTTTGATCTAGTCACTGAAGATAAGTACACTTTATAAATAGCCTCATCCATTGTGACTTGGAACCATTAAATTAAAAAAGATAAAACCACTTTTAGAAAGATTAAGTGTTTAACTATTCCATCGAACTCATTCTCTGTGCTAATAACAATGATTTAGTTAATGGTTCGGAGTAGCCTGAAGTGACATTACCAAATTAAAAGGAAAATAATTGTGTATTAGCAAGTTGCCAACAACAATACATAGTAGGACATTTTACAAAATAATCTGCAAAAAATCAAGACGAATTGATTACGTAACAAAATGCTAAAATTCTTAAGACTAGGCATCTTTATTATACTAGTAGCTTATACAAGTAGTCCCAATCTTCAATATAAACTAAAGATTGTATTTACATAATATTTGCAAAAAAACAACACTCAATGTACCTACTTAGTAACCAATAAGCAGGATTACATTGTTAAAAATAAATTTTAATCTTTCATAATAACCTGGGTTAACCTTAGGCAATTTTTTGCAAATCTTCCACAAAGTCGCTCTTAATACTTTGCTTCATAATAAATTTTATGGGCTACAAAGACTTCGTACTAAGGTAACTATAAAAATTGCATGCTATTGAAATAGCTTTTATATGTGAAATGAAGATTATATGAGAGTTGCTTAAAGATACGGATAATTACTTTCTGCCATTTTCATTTGGAAATTCTAGAAATAATACCAATGACTTAGGTATTTTATATTTAGAACAAATGTGGAAGATTTACAAGACTTTATTTTCATAATCCACATTCTCATTTCCACATGCATGCTATTATTATACAAATATCTGCGTCATTTTACAAAAATCATTAACAGCTAAATTTTCGTAAGCTATTGTTAGTAGGTACGTGTCCATTGAAGTTATCCTATCCTTAAAATCGGTGCTCCATAGGCCATTAGTTTATAGGGAAAATAATAAAACACTTTTATCAATAATTTTCAGTAGGTATGAGCCATTTTTAGGAATTTGCATTTTTTAGGTTAGCGGTCTCCGTTTGGTGTGCTTAGTTTAGTTCATTGACTTCCCCGGCCCAAGCCAAGCCAGGCCAGGCCACAGAACTTTGCATTGTTTGACGTAAACAAGTGTTAACTCGTATAATATTCCAAAATAAAAATTGCAAAGCATTAGCCTATGAAGGGCAAAGAAAACAAAGAGACGAGGACTTCTAGAGGATGGATAATAAATTATAATAATAAACATTAGAGGAAGAAATATTCAGTGTTTGTAAGCTAATGGTAAGTTGACATTAACATTTCCAGCTTCTCTCTTTTTACATACAATCCAGCCTGCAGTGTATCGTAGGCTGTCCGTCCGTAATGCTCCGTGGCACACAAAACCCGGCCACCCGCTGACACAATGTTAATGCTTGTCTCCTCCACGTCCGTGACTCTTCATTTTTTCTATTAATTTTTTTATGATTTTTCTCTTTCCATTTTAGCATCAACATTTCTCCCAAGAGAAAGGTTCTTCGGTTGAGGAAAAAATTTATATTTTATTTTAGCGCTACATACGCAGGGAAGCGAGGAAATACACACTAACATACATGCATACATAAATACATACATACAGTACAGTACAGTACACTGCCGTAAATAAAAATCGTATCGTCTAAATACATAAGGAGAAAGCTGCATTTCATATTACTATATGCGTTTATGGTACTTTCTCCAGTTTATATGTACGAGTAGTTAGGTTGTTATGATATGTTGGAAAGTTTTAGCAAATGCACATAGTAATAAGTAAACTGATGTTGTTAAGAGTTAGTAGTAGTGGCACTCGGTTAGGACTGGGCTGCCATGCCATGCCACTGTCATTACAGCTAAAGGACTATTACCCACTGCACTGCATCACACAGCATCACTTTTATATTTTTCCCAGTATATAAAAATAAAGACACTTTAGTTTAAGTAGTAAAGACACATATGTGACTGTGGATTATGTCTTGAGTCTTCCTTGAACGATTGTCATCAACTAAAATACGGGTGTAATCCCCTATAACAAAGCATCTTCCTATTATAGGTCTCTCAGAAGAATATATTATCTATATTATTAAGTTACTACTGAAAGTACATAGAAAACTATATTGTTTATATAGGTACTTATGTACTTATGTAGGTAAGTAGTAAGTATAAGTATATGAAGAATATTTTCTTCAGATAGGCCAAAGTCATATGGAAATTGCGGCTAAGAAAAAATAAGCAAAGTTTATTCAGTGGGAGGAAGGAAGATTAGTTGACTTCCGCTTCTGTCCAATGGCTTTCTTTTCTGTCTGTTGATATCTGCATGTGAATGAATGTATGTATATATAAGTAGACTCGACTTAAGTTCTCTTACTTACTTACTTACTTTACTTAGGTACTTACTAGACTTGACTTTTCTTATTCTATTCTTCCTACTAGTCTCACTGTGCGTAATTTTATGCTACTACATTGCTTTCTAGTTTCTATAGTACAGTAGACTTACAAAACTTTCTCTGCATCACAATCCGCCTAACCTAACATGTTATACAGTACACATATGTATGTATCTATGTATTCTGGAATTACACTATGCAAAGTAAAGACGTAAAGAAAAGAGAGTCAGACTCAGACTCAGACTGCACGTGAGAGAAACGAAGTAGTGTAATGTAATGTAATGTAATAGGGAAAAGAAATCTATTGCAAATGGCCAAGGCCATTTTCCTAATGTAAAAACTCTGGTACTGTTATGTTACTGTTACTTGTGTGGTATGGTGTATGGTGTCTCCTCGCCTTGTATGTATCTTTTTCTCTGTTATTCTCTCTCAAACTTTTCTTTTGACGTTCTCCTTACAATCCAGGCCAGGCCAGGTCCAGACTTTCTTTCTTCAATATTCTATGTATATTTACATGCTCATTCAGATAGTTTCTATTAGATTCCTTTCAACTATGCCATTGTGAGAGCAAAATTTGGGCATCATATCACAAATATAATAAAATCCTTAGCAAAAGTCAATGAAATTGATCTAATGTACATATCTACGCTGCATCTGCAGTAGAAATGTATAAACAATTCAATGCTTTCTTTATATCTATTAAAACTAACTCAGACAAACTAACTTAAAGAAACTTTGAAAGAGAAAGTAACAATGTATTTGTATAGTACCTAATAAGTGAGATATAAATATTTACTATCTGTAAATAACAGTATTTAAATACAAATAGAGTGGAGAAAGCATCTTATACTATAAACGTAATACCTATTTTCTTTCACATAACAAATATAATAGAAATGGATAGAATAGCTATAAAATAACAATAGAAATAGAAAGTTTGTAAAAAATGAATAAATAGGGCAAAATGCAAATGTCCGCATTGGCTTTGGCTTTAGGTTTGTTGTATAATACAAAATACAAACTGTACTGTGTAGTTACAGGGAAATGTTTATAGCTAATACGATTGAAAAGCTGTGTCGTGTTTGGTAGTTGCATTGTATTGAATATGAAAGGCCTGAGCAGGATCCTATGGCCAAAAAGCGAGAGGAAAAAGTGTACGCGCGAAAAAATGATGTGGCTGCATAATACAAGTTGACAGTTTCTCATTCGGATGACAGCGATTTGTACTCGGCAAGCTTTTTGACAAGATACAACCTTCGGTCGATAGTTTAGCTACCTATTTGCTATCTCCTCCCGTCCTGTGTTATGTGCATAGATACCTAAAGCCATACCATAGACACAACAAAACACCAAGAAAGCCTGTCTCAACTCTTCGAAAGGGAAAGCGAAAGGAATGCTACATTACCTTCAAGTTTATGGAGCTTTAGCATTATACACTACCTAATATCGGTCTTTAGTAAAAGTTTATATCTACGTGTTGTGTTGTGTTGTGTACACAATCCAACATACCATAGCATTACATTGATAGTAGAGCAGCACAGATACTTTTGATCTCCTTTCACTGTGAATATTGAAACTCTGTGTACATACATACATACATAGTACATACACATAGAACGTGCATTTATAAACTGAAGGCAAGGCTCGGCTGCATTTCATTTCATTGCATCGCGTCGCATCGCATCACCAAAGCCAATCCAAGCCAAGCCAGACCAAGCCACAAGTCGAGCCAAGCTTATCGTTATCGTTAACATGTACTGTTAGCATTGACTTAACTTCCATCGTTTACTTTGCTTTGCTTTACTTTAGTGAACAGGAAAGCCAAGACTTTCCCCTGCCATGCTTTAGCAAACGAACTTTCTCCAGCAAAAACTTTCTCCCGTATGTTTTCATCCTTTGTTACTTCCCTGCTTGAGTGAATGAATGCTGTCAATGTTTTTGTATCAATTTTAGCTACAGAGCATACCTACCTATTGGTATACAAGTACAAGTACAAATAGAATACCTATTTATTGGCATGTCTTTGTACTTTGTACACGTTTTAAATTTTCATCTGCAACAATGTGGCTTGAACTATTGTATTGTATGAACGCATCCTTTTTAATGTTAGAGGTTAGGCTAGAGTTAGAGACACTTTGATACACCTGATATTTCTATTTTGGTCTTGTTCTATTACATATTAATATGTATTATTACATAGGGACAGTGCCCAGCTTCCCCTTTATCGCCCTTGAGCGAAATTATCGTTTATATGAATGTATTTACATCCATAAAAGTGTATCTATCAAGTCAATCTAGCAAAATAATAAATGCTTTAATCATATTAGCCACAAAGAAAGTCTGTTGAACTGGACTGGGATGGATTGGAGAAACGGAGAAAGTCAGCTAATGTGTGGAGTGGGTTAGAATGTTATGGAGGATTTTGTAGCAGTTTGTCATGATGTGGAAGAGGAATACCTACTACTAGTACTACCAGTCTAATATATTTATAGGCATTGCAGAATAACATGGGAACAATAGAAAATTGTTGCTACACATGGAGTATATTGCTCATCTGGTGTAACTGGCTTGGCTTGGTGTTCGTTGAGCGCATATGAAAGGAAAAGCAATATCAATGAAATTTGGGAAAACTTGGCTGTAGTTTCGATATGTTTCACTTTGGAAGGACAGGACATGTAAAATATTTGTTAGCTGAAACGGAACGTAGTATCAGCCTTGTTTTTGCATTCAATCTATGCATGATATATATGCAGGTCCGAAGTTGAGCTTGATTGCACATTCTCCATCTCCAGAACTCCAGATATACATGGAACATGGATACATGAAAGTTTAGTAAGGAAAATAGTATACATAGGTACTTGTACATACAAATAGGTAGGTATAATGTATACAAGTACAATACAGAATGTGTAGCGTAGGTATGCATGCAGGAAAGTCCAGTTCAGCTGCCTCCACATAAATACAATAGAAAACACTCACTCATATGGATGTTGTCCATGTGGAACTCTCATTTCCTATGCAGTGGGCAATATATTTATGTACGACATTTCCATACATCCCTTACATACTTACCATTTACCATTTTGCATACAATGTATGTAGGTAGGTATAAAATACTACAACCCATCCATTTAAACGGGGATCTATTGTCTAGCTATTATTTTATGTGTATGGGTATTTATAAAACAGGGAAGGTTTAGTGTCCAGTCCTCCAGTCCAAATTCCAAGCCACGTGCGTTACTTACGTATTTATGTACAGCTAGTTTTGGCTTCCCTTGGAAACTAATCGTAAGTGCGCTACGGAAATTCACCGTTATTATACCGTTTAATGTATGTAATATGCAAAGCTAAGCATCAGATGGGATGGACCTTACTTGCGTTTAAATTTACTTACCTACTACTTTTCCCTATAATTTCTCAGTGAGCATTTTCGGAAACTTCTTTTTATCATTGCAGCATAATGGAATGCGGCAGAGTTGTCTGGTCTAAATTTTATTACTATTTTTGAATTTTACTGGAGCATTAATGAATATTTCTGGTTTTAAAACTGAAAACTTGATATCCTGAAGTAACTTACTTAAGAAATTCCTTTCTGACTAATAATATTGAACGGGTAATCGTATTTGTAAATATTTGAAAGTGTAGATATATTTTTCTGCGTTGAGTCCTGAATGGAGACTTAAAGGAAGCAATCTCACGTAAGTTGCAGTTGTATAGTTTGTAGTGTAAAATATGGATATGGAGATACGTAGACGTACAAATTACAAGTCTGGCCAAGCCTGGCCTGTTTTGGTTTGTTCTGCTCATCCTTTTACTATGTATACAAATACTATAGAATATAGTATAGCGGATTGCCATTACCATGCAAAAAAAGAAGCAGTTCAACGAAAGAGGTTCAATAGATTGAGAAACGTATTGCTCAGTATGATTGGAGTGCACACATGTAGAGCACATCCGACTTTCACTAACCATCCATACATATGGAATGTTATGGACTCAACTTCAACTCACTCAGCCCCATTTACGTAGTTTCTGTTCTGTTATGTTCTCCGTTTTCCATTTCTACACACACTCCCCTCTGTAAAACATGACATGGTTTGGTTTGGTTTTCTTTTTCGTTTCGTCTAGTCACTAAACTACTCTGTAATCTGTATATATGTATACAATTTAGAAGGCTATGAGTATAATAGGAAAATAAGTTAGGAACATAACATGATACATGTTCCCACAACTTCCGTCCATCCGAATATCTATTTCTCTGTAATTGACATTATAAAGGAGGAAGCAGCTCGAGAGTGAGTAAACTAAAGCATAACTACTCTCTAACATATGCAATCTATGGTTTGGTTTGACGCAGCAGGGCTTTTACTTCTATTGCCTTCTATAGCACTCACCTGCCTTGCCTTGACTTTCTCTTTTTCTGAACCTACATAGCTATATACCCACACATAAATACTACATACACAGATACGTAGTTAGATGAGCATGTCAGGTGTGCAATAGCAAATCATGTATTTATATGTACATAAAATACATATAGTACTACATAGTAGACACATTACAGTACAGTATTCCTTGCTCCTCCTGTTTATAGACAGATCATGCTTTTACTTTACGACTTTCTCTTTACATTAGTCTGATACATACACTACACTAATACAGAACGTCATTCTAGTTGTACCTACTTCGGATACTTCAGAATTTTTTACAATCCCCAAGCCTGCCTCCACTCCGTACCTAAATCCTATCTTTAAAATATACCTGGGTACTAGATACCAGAGTCGCTCTGGCAATTTTACGGTTACCTACTTTACTACTCTAGTTATACACCACGATGCAACGTTAAACTGGGATATTACACACAACTTTTATATCCAATGATCTTAAAACCTACATTTTCATTTTTTCTGCATGCTAGGGTTATGCTGGTATACATTGCCATGCCAAACCGTATTTACTATATGGTGACGTTGGTGATTCTGATTTGAGCTTGCAAAGGAAGGGAAAATGTTTACATTACTGTCGGTTGAATTTAGAACATATTAAGTATTACTGTTGTACTATTTGCAAATTACTGATACAGCAGTTGAGGAAAAAGATGCATTGCTTATTAAAAACTTGATAGTAAGTAAATAGTAAATACGATCTGTGGTAAAATGAATATACTATTCACTATGGACTTGTTTACTAATGAATATAAAATTAATTAAACAGAAACGATGCGAGAAAGTTTTAGTTGAAATGTAATGTTAAAAGAGAAAGTTCTTGCAATTCCTCATGAGCATCAATTTTAAATATAGTGTAGTGGTATACTTAGTTTATCTTAGACTTCAATGAAAAAAACTGCAGAGCGATGATGGATAATGGAGGGAGAAGTCTCTAGACACAGAAATGCATACCCTAGATGCACATCCCATCACATGTTAGGGACACATTGCGACAAGAGAAAAAATAGGAAGTAAACTCGGAAAGAATTCATTTTTCATTCAGAGCACACTATTCCCGAAAATTCCAGGTTGGCTTTCTTTTCTCGATAAAAAGGAGAAAGGGAATTTTGGTTAAAAAGGCGATGATTTTCAAAGACTTTATCTATCAAAGAATAAAAGACAGAAACTGTTGTAATCTCGTCTGGTCTGAGTCTCTCTTGGTCTGGATGTCCCTTCCTTGTCTTTCCTTTCACTTTCATTTGGTCGGTTATGGTTTATTGCCCTCTTGCGTACGAAAGAATGTCACACCTATAAACATGTGTGACGATGAGGATTCTACAGCTACACCACAAAAGGAGAACTTGAATTTCTTTCTTTTGTTCCTCGCTCTAAAATGTCAGCAGTGTACTAAACTAAAAAAGAATTGCGTAGAGGATGTCAATTGCACGAGTTTAGTGGACATGACATAACATTTATACTTATGGTATGACATAATATCACGCACGCACACAAGACAGCGACCACATGGACTCTGTCCATAAAAGGCCCAGGAGTAAACTAAACTAAAGTAAGTAAAACAACTTATGGAATTTCCTTTTCTATCAACATCTTTCTTCCCCCTTCGTCTCCACACTATTTTTCCGTGTCCCATTTGCGAATGGGTGAAAGTTCCCATAAAAGTCTTCATCCTCTGTCTCAGTACATACATAGCTAGAAAGTACAATAGTGTATGTACGTAATACAATGTGTGTACATACTTAATACATAGAAACCACATTACATTTTACACTAACCATATAACATAACGCCAACGCAACACTTCCCTACATTATTTGTCTGTCTGAGTCTATTCAACACGCGTATCATATGACAATACCCTTTTTGGGCAGATATTTGACAATGTAGATCTCCGTTAGACACAAAGACAACTTCCTCTTTCAACTTTGAAAATAAGGATGAGTTATTTATTACGGTTACCTGAACACAATAATATCCGACAGAGAAAATGCTAATGAGCTTTGCTCTCATAATGCTTTGATATTTGATACTTAAATTCTCGCTTTGCTATCCGAATTCAATACGATACGTATCTCTGTATTTCTAATACACATGTATTTGAATATACAGGTAGTAGTTCGTCCATGACAAATAATCCGTGCACAATGGTATCTCCATGTCAAAAACTATTGCAACTACTGCGTAGATGTAATGCAGATTGTAACGTAATCTCAGGAAATAGCAAGACCAGAATAATACACCATGAAAATTAATATCTAACTATGTATATACCCAAATAATACATGAAACAATCATAACAATCATTATCATTACCTATGTAAATCGCAATGGAATCGATACCAAGGTTCTATTTAGTACATTTACCATTGAAAATCAATACCAAAATGAATATGTAATGTTACATAATACTACTATGTATGATTCTACAAAGTATCTTATGATAACTATCAGTAGTTTTAAAGGAAAATGTCTAGACATATTATATAATAAATGTTAACTAGGATTTCCATATTCACATATGCCATCACAGCAGACAATATTCTGCGCATATATTTTATGCTTACTAAGTCAGGTTAGAATACTAGAACAGGCCAGGCAGACATAATAATATTATGTAATTCAATACGTATAGGTAGCAGAAAAACAACTCTTTATCTGACGTCAAAACACTGTCCTTTCATCTTACATTTCAAGACACTTGTGAATCTGGTCATTTACATTGTTGAATATTTCTTTATCTACAGCAGCTAGTTAACTTCAAAGAGGCTATTGTAATTTTTGATACAATTTTAACTATGACAGCAACCATACCACTACAGTACCTACACAACTATTTTAAAAGTGTATTTAATGAAGCTATAGGATTTAAACAATTTATAGGCAAAGTCATGCAGTTCCCAAATTACAAGTTAAAATCATTTTTGCCATATTTTACCTGCGTCAGAGGAATTCCAGTATTAATATACAGTTTTGGGCTTTATCAATTTTACCAATTAACATGTAATTACAAACAAACCAGCGATAATCCTCCGTTACCAAGTTTTGGATGTGGTAATTCAAAAGTGCATATTATAAACGCAGAAAAATACTCGGATTATATTTAAACCTTTAGATATAAGTCTTTTGATAAAGTTACCTACTAAATATTATGGTCAACAATACGTGGACAGGACAGGACACATACTGTTAGTGTTAAAAGGCCAATATTAACGTACCAGTTAATTTTGTGTACCTAATAATATACATGCTATTTATATTGTAAATTATATCTATACGGACATAATTTACAACTTTAGATTTCTTCTTTGCAGAAATAGAGATAAATAAGATTTAATTTTTTGTATAAATAGTTTCCCCATTTATACATCGGTTGCGTAGAAGGTCAATAATCGGAACGGTGTAAGCATGTCGTATGTTTGCACTAAAACTTATAGCATTAAAATAAAGAAAAGGTTGTGTGCTGCTCTCAATCTAAATATACATGCAGTAGACTACGGATATATTCATCAGTGATTCACATGAGAACGTTATGCTGAGTATTTAAATGTTATAGAATACCATTTTGAGGATTATTCTCTCCTATGCATAGAATGCTATAAGATACTCATGAGAATTTAAAGGCGCAAATTAAGTTTTACCATTAGGAGTGGATATGGGAAGCCAAGTGAAGCCAAAGCCAGGCCAAGCCAAATGCCTACGTACATAACTTACTTTAGACTGCTTACTGGAAGCTGAAAACTCGTCGGTTTTGCTTTTGCTGGAAGAAGGAAGGAGCTTTAGAGTATGTAAGTTTATTTCATGAGAAAAGTCCTAGAATTCAGGTTTCTGCCAACTGAACGAAGGAACGAAGAGGAAAGTTGAGTCAGGCCAAGCCAGGCCAGAGAGAGACCTTAAGTCTAAGTATACATAGGAGCATTTGAAATTAGAAGGAATTGAATAGAAGTCGGAACTGACTGTCTATGTAACTCATTCTCCGTGTCTATAATAGAGGAAGAATGTAAAGAGCGAACTGGGAATGAGAAGTGATGAATCGCATTGGAATGGGAGTGGATCAAGAGGAAATTAAATCAGCTTAGCCTACGCACCAGGGTATTATCTTCTGTACAAGCTCACAGCACAACAGGACAATAGCACAAGTAATGATGAATGTTTAATTTATTGGGATGCTTCCTTTCAGACCTTCTTCCTCCTTTATGCTTCTATAATACCCTACACATGCAATAGCTAAGCCAAAGCCAACCCACTTACAAATACAACATCCTACAACATTACTCTACTTACTAGTACAAAAACATACATCACAGAATACTTGTCGCAGGGACATACTGCCTTACGGCCATAAAAAACTCATCTACATCAACTTTTCTGCTAAATTTTTGAAAATTTCTCTATGATGTGTTAATGACGTATTTCACCAATGAATTTAACTACTAAGATCCTTAAGATTTTTTTAAAGGTTCCAAAAGTAGAAGGAAATATTTGATCTAGTTGTGAATTGTGAAACCTTAATAGGTTCTCCAATTATTCTCTAGCACAATTATAAATTAGTAAATTTTAATTTTTAATGATGAGATCCGAAAGAGAATGGAAAATGGCAAGTCTTGCCTATGAGCACCAGTAGGGTCCTTGTGCATATGGCATACTCAATACCCTCTACATCAAGCATATCCATACAGAATAAAATGCAGACATATATTAAAGTAATACATTAAAAAATAACATAGGTACTAGCCTATTACGCCTATAACACTGTACACACACATGTACATATGCAATTTGTAAACCCAATACCAGTACACTTTTACATAATTTTAGATATACTACAATACTATATTGAAACTTATTGTAAAGATGTCACTTTTGTTTACAATCCTAACATCGCTATTTAATAATAGAATTTAGGGAATATTTATAATATTTAAATATATGCAGATGGTAATTATATATTAATTTTTTCAACATAATGGTTTTTCCAACTTTGTGTAAGTATTACGTCCAATTACTGTACTGTCTCAACAAGAACTAAGTTAAATATAATGTGATACATTACAAATGCATTAATTAGGATTTTAAATGTAATTTGGCATTGTTTTAGTAAAACAGGTGTACATATTACAGTTGGGTACCCACTGTCAATGTGAGTAACTTTCTGGTTTTGTATATTACACCATACAAAGTGACAGCACATGCATATTATGCTCAATTCCAGGTAAACATTCTCCATGAAAATACTCATGCGATGCAAGTGCTTTATTAAATTACTACATTAGTATAATGATTAAGTTAGTACTGTCTTCTATCGTAGAACTTTATAATGATGTTATAGAACACATGCACTCATGAATACGTGTAGCTAGTAGGTTGTAGGTTGGCGTTCCACTGTTCAATGTTTGTAAACTTCTTACTAATTACTGTAAAATATACCTACATAAACAAAAAGATATAAAATTGTTGTAGCGTGAACATCGAACGTGTCCAAAATATTAGAGAGCAAAGAGAATTAAAGAGTAAATCACATCGTCGTGGGGAAAGCAATACTTTAATTGTAAGTAGAGTTAGAGTTGAGGAGGTTTGTTCTAATTGTAACTGCAACTGTAACTATAACAAACGTAAAGTTCTCTTCAAGTGTAAGTGAAACGAAGCCAAAGTCGGATGGAAGTTGGAAATTAAGTTTCCCAGAAACATACACAGACGGAATAATACCATACTGTTGGAAAATAGAGCGTAATGCTAATAATAAGTGAGCTCATTACTTTTCATCTCACTACTATTGCACTTGTATGTAATGTGTACAGTATACAATACAGTGTATCACACTGTAATGCTTTGAGATAGAATTAGACATTCGTAACGTAAACGTATTGTAAAACATGTCTAGTTGGTGAGGAGAAGAAGGAAGGAAGGAAAAGTCGAACTGAACTACATCTTTAATTAAATAAAGCTAAAACTCGTAAAAGCCTTGTTTCTCTTCCTCTAAACTTGACACAGCTTAAACTTCACATCACAACTGTACCTAACCTATCTGTACTGGATCGTGTAGCACGCTCGTTTAAGAGAATCTCATTACCACGTTTAAGATAAATGTCATTGATATGTTCCTACACATATACTACCCTTCGTGGTATTCTGTAGACATTATCTTGTTTACTAAATAGTTGTTTCCGTATATAATTCTCCTAGGTACTTGATTGTTAGCTCTAAATGCACTTGTGTACGTATATATACCTACATATGTTTACTTCCTAGGAATAATAGGTATATACAATTGCTTATAGCAGATAAATTGTTGTTAGGCTTACAAAATATCAGATATACCTATAAGTATTGGAAATTATCTAGAATCTATACAAAGTGTTTCTATACTTCATACGCTCAGCCAGTCTTTGTGAAATAGTCTTTATTACTTGGAAATGACAAGAAGAAAGGAGGATAAGCCTCCAGGTAGGGAAAGTTAAAGTAAAACGTGAACTTCAAATCGAAATCCTTCCTTCCTCTAATTACATCACACAGAATAGGAAAGGATAGTTATAATACAGTAATGCTCAACTTTTTTATTGCTTTAAAGGTAAAAGTTAAGATGTGCGTGTTAGTGTTAGTGTTATCTATAATTTTTTGGTAGACGTTAGCCAGACAGAAAAACTTATAAGAGTTATTATATTATATCGATGATATATTTATTTACTGATGTGATAACATATATAAAGTATAAAGATATGATCTGCTGATCTTTCTGTTTTGGTTTGATACGGTTCGGTGGGCCCTCCTGCCTTTCCTTGTCAACCTTGTCATGAGTCTTATTGTTAAACGAGTAAAAAGGAAAGGAACCGCAAAGCCTTTCTCCTGATTGTTGTGAGTGTAATACAGATGAGCTTTTTCTTACGTACTTACTATATCTGTATAACCGATTTATATTTTCATCATCTTGAATTCGAATTGTTTTGCCTCTCGGTCTCTTTTCTATATGTAATACATAAATGTATGTATCCAAGTGATGTGTGCATGGCCAGGGTAAGGCAGAAGAGGCCAGAACATAAATAAGTAGGTACATAAGATAATATAGGTTGAAGGTGCACACTGCACACATAAGTAAGTTAGTCTTTGGCTTCTTTTTCTCGTAATAGTAATAGTGGTGTAGTATTGAATGGAGGAGCTCATGGGCAATCATCCGAGCGACAACGACAAGCGAAATCATCTTTATTTCTTCTTTTGTGTCACCAGCTTAGTAGCCAATCCACCTGCATTCTTTCTCCTTTTCGATCTTTCTTTATCTTCTTTATTATCTTCCTCTTGTGCAGCACCATGAGCCGAGGTCAATACAAAACTTAACTACCAACAAAACTAGACTGGGGCTATTATCTACAGATCCTCCTTCAAATGCTCACCATCGCCAATCTATGAGCTCCTGGGCACCAGTCATCCCTAACTCAACTCAACTCAACATTCTGGCCAGATCTGGTCTGGTCTGGAGTCTGGACTTTCACAAAACTGTGTCCCTGGAACCACATATGTATTATAGCTAATGTCACTACTGCTACTGCACTACATTCCCAGTTTATATATTCTACACAGTAAATGCACAAAACGACCGGACAAATTGGAAAGTGTTTTATGGATTTCCTCCAACAGGGAACGACTGTTGACCTTTCACTTCCCAGTATTGATTTTTTGGCAGAAAATCTAAATTAAATGTCTCATTTTCAAATCGGGGATTCATAAATTCTATAACGATGTAATTTCAGCATGATCTTATGGACTATATTCACCTTTATGTAATTGTCATTAGGAAAACTCTTTCTTTACAACAAAACCTCATTCTACGAATAATGCCCTTGAGAAATTGGCTAGAATTACCTATTACTAACTCATAATTGTTGCTACAAAATAATATGCTCCTTTTGTATATTTTTTCTACGAAAGCAAAAAAATCCGTTCCAAAAGACATGCAGACAAAGGATAATTAACAATCTTGCCAATTAGTGTAAGGAAAAGTAAATAGTTACTTACACAAGACGATTACAGATAGGCAAACGTTGATTATATTAAAGTGAAAACAAATACTAATGCATATAATATTATGGCCTACATAGTACTTAAGTACCTACAAGTATATAGGATATATTTTTGCAAATAATCAGGGTATGATAAATACTAAAGTTTTTCTTTAGATATTCCTGTATGATTTGTCTATTATATATTCGGAAAAAGACTATAGGTAAATACTATGACATTACATACTATAGTTAATTATAATGACCGTTCCTTCTACTTAGCAATATTGTATAGCTTGTAATAGGGTTAAGAACTGGCGTAAGTTGTAAGTAATTTACGGATATTATATTCTGAAATGAAAATTCTCCTCAACTCCACAGGTTAGAATTCAATTCTTGAAGATGATCGTCATCCTCATCTAATCCCTAATGGTTTTGGAGAAAATAAGATAGGAATTGACATCTGATCCCTTCCATTAACAATCGCTATACTAAAGATCCGTCTACTTACAGTGTGCAAGGCCTATCATCATCACACAGCTTGGCTTCCTTCCTTTCTTTACAAAATTCAGCTTTAGTACAGAACAGCATTCATCTTTTCTTGATAAATAATAGACTGCACAAAGATTATGAATTATTTCTCTTGTAAATTCCCATGGTTCCAAAGAATATTGGATTGGATTATCAAAGGGGAGGAACGTGGAGCCACAGTCAAGTCAAACTAATTCCGGGAAAAACATGTACTAATAATACAGTACATCCAAGAAAGAATAAGTAAATACTCACTGTACTAAATAATACCTGCTTACTATTGCTAAAGTAGAATTCCCACGTACTCTTATAAAATTAAGGAGAGGAGAATCTATACACTATAGAATAAAGTCCATGACATGCAGCAGTTACTATCATACTAACATTTTTTCAATATCATCGGTATGCTACATATTTAATATATAAGGCAGGTGCTTATTCTTTTGCCAAGCAAGTCTTTGTGTCGTGTTTAACTCATATCCTCAAGCAATAGTAATAGTAAAAGTACTTATATTGGTAAGATTAATACAACTATAATAGGTACGTTGGAATGGAAAGAAGAAGACATTAGCACCATATTACGAGTCTTTGTTATACCTAAACACATTCTAGATACATAATATTATGTAGATATTTCTGCACTGGAGTCCATTAACAACTTATCTGGAAAAGACAAGACAAGGTATTCTAGCATACATTTATACCGCAAATTCTCTAATAGTAGCACCGGGTTTGTAACTTTACCTGTCTGGTATTTAGTGAAATTGAAATATTTTTTATTCTAGATGTTTCGCGGGTATTTTTCAATATTCATTATTAATGAGGCTACAGGTGACTCAAAAACGCTAAATACCCAAGGATTAGCGGATTATGACAAAATATTTCGCACCCACTTACTTCGTTGAAAAAAAATCTAAATAAGTAAATATGGGCCACGGCATTTATTCCATTTTAAGCGAAATAAATGAACTAAAGAAATAAATTCACCTTCTTATAATTGTATTTCATTTTTTTCATTTCAAAATATTTTTCCTGTAATAAAGTGTAATTTAATTAATCCATGACTGGCGACGATCGAAAATTACTTACTACAGACTATTTATACACATATAATAAGTATATACAGATGTGACAATGTTACGTAGCTTTGTAAATTATTAATAAATCCTAAATATTTGTCAGGAGGGCGTTATTTGTAAACTTACGGTAGTTATTAGATAACTTAACTTTACTTTTATGTAACTTATACAAAAGATCTAATAGACCTCACATTGAACATTGACATCCTTTTCGTTTCTCTTTGTCAACGTTCCCTTGCCTTTCTTTCTTTACTCTTGCCTTTGCCTTGAATTGACTTTATATACTTCATACTAAACTAAACTACCTACGCAAGTTAGACTATTCTCATTATACATCTTTCTTCATTCTTCTCAGCTTGAGTAGAGTTGAGTCAACTTCTTTCTTGGCCTGGCTTGGCCTAGTCTACATTTGGTCTCTTGTGTGCTCATCGTCAGCCTGGTCTGGTCTATAACTATTATGGTTTCCCAAACTAAACCATATACTACCATTAGTAAAGCAAAATACTCACTCCCATCTAGTACATGTATGTAATGTACATATAATATCTACGCATGTCTATCGTATTTCGTATATCCTCCAGATTCACTTTGTGTAGGTGTAGGCATAGCTCGGCGTTCCATGTCTACACTTACACTACACTACACTATTTTTGAGTAGGTGGGAGTACACCACACTACATTCTACACTATTTTTGAGTGGGTGAGAGT